>JAASFI010000372.1:0-31445 GCA_023333705.1 Globisporangium viniferum
AAAGTAGCCTTCAGCTTCTTATAACCCGTTCAACACGATGCATCTGTTCTTTTGCTCATACCTCTCATCGTTTTTTCGCAAGACCGAAAAATAGATCGGTTTGGAGAGGGTGCGGAGACTTTTTACAGCCACAGTATATAAAAAATGTGGAAGGCCTGCGAGCTACATTGAGATCCATCCATCCATCCACTGACTGCTTCATTTGAATTTGCGGATCCCTAAATATTCCATATGGAAAACAGCCCAGCTTATTGTTCGCGCGTGTTCGTTTGATATACGAACGAACGCCCAGGCGATCGCTGGGATGGCACCCACAGGATCTCCATTGAAGTTGAGGTATGAAACCTGTGGTGTCATAGGTATCCTATCATACTTCGCGAGTGCTTTTGTCCCAAAAAAGAAGGGCAGAAGCTGATTTGCATGTTGAAAGAACCTTGCTGTGCATGAGCGTGGCTTTGAAGACTTTGTTATATCTGCTGGGATCAATTTTGCGCACACGCGCGCTTTCATTTTTAAATATCTTCATTTCCTGACTGACAGCACGCTGGATACCTTGGACTCCTCACTACATATGTTGTTTTTATTATGCGGAGGATGTGAGCATCGCGTACTTCCTTGTGCTCTTTAGGGAGTTGGTGCTCCTTGGTGTTGCGGTGCGTTTGCATCACTCAACGCCGAGGAACGCGCTCGCGTCAAATGTCGGGTCGTTCACGTCCACGTCGCTCATGCGGCCAAGCACTTTGCGGTACTTGAGCGCCTTTCGCGCGAGGATCTCGCTGGTGGTCGGGCTCGCGTTGCTGCCGCTCTGCTCAGCGTGGGCGGCCGTCTGTAGGAGCTTCTTGACGTTCTCCAGAGACCGCAGACGCAGCGCTTCGTCCTGGTACTGGATGCGAACGCGGTGGCGCAGCGTGGAGGTAGAAGCCGTATCTGGGTACGAGACCGCGCGCTTTGGAGCCACCGGTCGAGGGAAGGCTGGCTCGCTGTCGCTATCACTGTGGGTGGCCACGGGCGACTGGGAGCGTGCGCGGTGATGGAGGCTGCGGCGCGAGACGGTAGGTCGAGACTCGCGCGGTGCTGAAGTAGCCGACGCCATTGTGTATGTTGGTTGGGTCGTGTGGGTCGTGTGGGGGAGGCGGAAAGTTGGGGAATGACTGACTCAGGAGAGACGGGTGTTGCGTGCTGCGGTGATTGTATCACGCCTGACAAGGAAGGCGTCTCGCTTTGGGAAAGTCCCGCATGGTGGCTTTTTAAAGTGAATACCAAAGAGACCTCCATGGAAGGAAAACAAAACCAAGCGAGTTTTTCCATATTTTTAGCAAATGTGTGTGGGGAGAATGAAAACGCAAGGGAGCGTTGGTTACGAAGTCCGACTGTTCATATTTTTGTGCACAAGTAAACTCATCATTTTTGCAAGTGAAAAACGACCAATTCACAAAATGGAGGACGCTTTCCCACGGAATTTCCTTGTGTGACTCAGGGCCATTGGAGGAGATTGGAGAGACCGATCTCTCTAATGCCCTGAGAGGTCGGATGATGCCTCCAGTTGGTTGTCCGTCGATTTCAAACCATCGCAAGCCATGAATTTGTGTGTTGCGCATATTCCAAAGGGGTTTGAGGTGAACAAAAGTCACTTTGTCAAAAGTGAGGAGCTTTCCATCGGGATAAAGGAGCACGCAGCGTTGAGAAAACTTCCGAGTTGGAAAATTGGATTGACGTCTGTGTGGGAAACCACGACTTGCTTGGTGAAACAGCATTGATGCGAGAAGTCAGTCCAAGGTGGTCAATGAAAGGGGTCCACCCTCTCTTTACAGTAGAGGCAGGCTTCTAATTTCCTGGAAGAAAGTTCCTGGGAGGTCTCAGTACTGACAAAGGTTTGTTTGCTTCTTTGGAAAAGTCCCTGATGACTTGTGGTATCAATGCACACACTACTGTGGCAGACTGGGAATGCTGGTGGTCCCACATTGTTTGCCCTTTCTGAAGGGAAAACATCTCGGTTGTATTCCGTGGATTTTGAGCTCCAAATAATGCCAGCATCAAAAATTCAAAAATCCAATGGCGATAATACTTCTGTCTATTATCTTATTTTAAACATGAGTTGCCTACCCTGCAGGATAAGAAAAAAGCTGAGCTTCTGTCGGCTCAAGCGAAGAGAAAGCTTGGGTGTCGTCGTCGCCGCCTTCTTCTGTCCTACTCGGTGGTTTGGTATTTCACCCACGTCACTCTGAGTACCTGGCTCGCATTGAATGCTGGGTCCTGCGCGTCGACTACGCCTTCGATGCGGCTCAAAATCTTGCGGTACTTGAGGGCTTTCTTGGCCAGCTTCATGTTCGTGGACGAGTTTTCAGGGTCCGTGGCTTCGACAAATAGCCGACGCAAATTCACCTCCGACCGAGTGCGGAGCTCTTCGCTCTGGTACTGGATGCGGAGGCGACTTTGCGAGCAGAGGTCCAGACCAGCCGACACGCTTTGCTTCACCGCCGCAGCCTCGCAGTCCCGAATGCTGGCAGAGTTGGAAGGATTTCGTTGTGGCGACTGCGATCGGGATTGGGTCTTGCTCTGGTTGGTGGCGGTTCGCATTGCTGATGGCATCTTCATCTTTGCTAGCTCGTTGCTTGGTCGTGTTCTGAGGGCCGAAGGTGTAAAGTGTAAATGGTGCAGTCACGTTGGCGTTTTTCAGTTGATTGGAGGCGCCGTTTCTTAAACAAAACTCGCAAATTTTTAGTCCGGTTGTTTCATGAAAAAGTGAAACACCAAACTTGCTCAATCTCATTTTTCACGAAATAAGTCGGAAAATCCACTCAGGGCATGGAACCCGAAAAAATAAACATAATTTGCTGGTTGTGCTGCCACAAGACGGATTTAGGTGGATATATACCGCATGTAAGCATGTTATTGACATAGCATTTGTATTTTGCATGCGTTTTGAAGAGGTACACCGCTTTCCTTCGAGGTATTTTTCGTACTGTTTGCATTGTCGTAATGAGTAACGGGCATATGCTTGCGTGAAAATTTGTTCCAAAAGGTTATTTTTGTTAACAGGTCCACGCTCGTTACTGTGCTTTCTCTTGCAAGCACCTTTCCGTGTTGTTTCGGAGTTTTCTCACACAAGTCACCGCAGTCCATCCACTCGATGAGGAAATGGCGTCTTCGCTGCGCTGTACCGGAAGCTTCACGGAACTGAGGCGGGGGCGGAGGCGGCCAAACATGGTTGGCTCTCAACTTTCCTGTCCTGAGACCTGGGGAAACACTTCAAACCACTTGACGCACACCACCAACACCAGTGTGGTGGAGCATATTTTGCTCAGTTTTTGCCAAATTAGCAAGCAGCAAGTGCTGTAACATCAAATGTTGGTCGGAGCAAAAAATATAGTTGCGAAATGGAGTTGGGAGCTTTTCGTACTTTTGCTGACGGTATACGGTACTTCCAAGTTGAAGTGCTTGGAGTGATTGTACGTGCGCTTTCTCTTGTTCCAAAGGTCCGTGGAGTTGATCGCCATTTGTGTTTCGTCCGAGTCTCCTGTGACTTGTGACTCCTCCATTTTCCTTTAGACAACAGTTTCGGATGCCTCGAGTCAGTGGAGGCTGCGCGCGACTCGTCGGACGCGGGTTACTGCCGCTTGGCGTGCGGGGCGAAGGGTTGGAGTTTTTTTCCTCTATAAGGGGACAAGCAGAGCAATTTACTACACGTAGTTAATCTTGCCACGAGGAGCGGATCGGTCAACACAAGCTGTTCCAACGAGTCGACGCTAATTCCACGCAGACAGTTTGAACTTGGACCCAATCGGAGCTGAAGAGGGAAGAGACTACGCAGCCTACTTCAAGGCTTCGCTTCGCTCAAAGAGCAGAGCGAAATGATGTGAGCTGCGCATCTCGATAGTGCGTGTACCCCATTTCTGACTGTGTACGCACAGGCTTCCTGAGCGACAGCTGTTCAACTTCGTGTGCGTGAACTCGCTTCTCGCCAGCAAAGCCACGCAAACTGATAAGTGATAACGCCAAAACGCTCTGTCCTTGCGTCACTTCAAAAATTTCGAGCCTTCCGACTTTAACTGGTTGCCTCCACATGACAGCCTGACTGCCTAAGGCCCCGAGAAACAAAACGTCCAAGATAAGCACACCTGTTCTATCGCCAGACCTAATTGCCAAAGAGGAAAGCCTGCCCCCCAAATTCTGGCCATCAGCACACTCTGCTAGTACTAGAACTAGTACCGATTGCACACATGGCCCCATCGGTCTGTTAACCTTGGGACGCAACTGTACGTTCTGAACTGCAAGACAAGGGTCCGATGTCCCACATGAAAGAGAACAGACCCCAGACAGGGGGCAAACAGCGTCCCAGAACAAGACGCAACGAACCCCAATCAACGGCAGCCCTTGAAACACAAGCCCGAGAGCGAAGGGTTCTGAAACCGTAGTGCTTCTCCTGCAAGGCTTCCCTCTTTAACGCACTTTTGCAGACACGCGCCTGGGCGTGTTACAAAAGCTGCAGCTGCACAATTAATAATGGGATACTTCATGTTTCTCTCACTCTTGTTTTTCCACGTTCACTTCAAGGCAGCAGAGATTACCTGTTTCGAGTGCGTGTGTCTAGGGTCTAGGGTCTGGCTGGCCCGGCGGGCGGTCCTCCCTCTCAAAAGACGGGCCGACGAACGGACTCGCATTGTATTTGAAGGCGATCACTTATTCCGTCTTTTCCACGCAAGAGCTCACGTCGTGCCCCAAGTCCAACCCAAATGACGTCCGACCAAGCCCAGCAGCAGCCTGAGCAACCGCACCTTCTGCGCCGCCGCTCGCTCTCGCAGTCGAGTCTGCTGGACCCGGTCCACGTGGCGATCTCCGACCCATTTGCCGCCAAGCGCAGCGTCTCGTACTTGAGTCTGATGGACACCCAGGCGAGCTTTCGCATCCGCATTCGGTACCGGGACGAAGCCCTGCGACTGCGCGCGCAGGCGAACTCTAAGCAGCTGATCCAGAGCGCGCTCGACGAGACCGAGGCCGCGCAGCTCTCCAATAGCGCGCGCATCGCCAAGAAGGCGCTCAAGTACCGCAAGGTCCTCGACCGCATGGCGGGCATCGACGTGAACGACCCGCGGTTCGACGCGAGTGAGTTTCTCGGTGTGTACTGGTGCAAGACGATCATCGTGGCGGACACCACGCCCTGCGCTGAGGGGCACGAACCACGACGGTAGTAGGTAGCTACAACAGCAGCGACCGCGTTGAGCTATGTAGGACACGAATGCATTTACGTACAGTTGCATATGTGTATTTATTTATCAATGCAGAGTCCCCGCAGAGTTTGTTCATAGGCATGTCCTGAGTTTCCTAGTCACTGTCCTGAACAGCAAGCTCTGCAGGTCTGTCTGGGCTCGTGCACTTTTGGTAGTCAACAGCGCGTCGTTCCCAAGTGTCTGGTGGATAGGTCAGCGACTGACGCCTCTGAATAGAGACGGTCATCAACCGTGTTGCCTCGTGAAGCTACACTGTCCGTTTAAGGGTTCTCGAGGTGTCCATCGTCCCGTTTAGATGTGTTGTGTGAGACAGCGAAGTAGATCCGTTGGGATCGCACGATTGCCGCAACGAAGCCGGATCTGGCCTCACGTCAGCAAGGATCGGATCCTCCTGGTCTGCTCGGCCTCGGCGGAGCCGCGAGCAGCAAATCAGCAAAACTCTCAGTGGCGTGGCAAAATCGCTGGGCTATTTGTACGCTGATGCCAGGCTATCCACTGCGAAGCCAGAGAACTTTAAACCTTGACGAATCACTCGACCAGTTTAAAAGTAACGGACCACACAGCCAACCAACCAGGGAGGCAAAAGAGTTTGGCTCCGACAGACAGGTCGACGAATCCGAAGCGGAAATTATGGCTGCGCGGCTGGCTGTGCGCCGCCCGACCGAGAGCTCCAAGCTGCTCTCGGCATCGAAAGACAAGTCCCTCTCTGCTGTCACGCTCACGAAGAAGACGGTGCGTACGATCGTCAATCTAGCGCGTGGGCTGCAGCATTGGGGCTTGGAATGCCGTGCGTGGGTGGTCCATGTCTCATGCTGGTTTCTCTTGTGAGGCACAGAATTCGCTGGCGAGCGACGTCGAAGAGCTCAAGAGCAACCTCAAGGTCAACCACCGTCGCAATCTCCCTCGTCTGCGTGTACTCGAGCGTGACTGCTGAAGAGATCACTCTGGGATGTTTGTGTGTGTGCTCGTTTGCTAGGAACTGCAAGTACAAGGTCGCGAAGTCGTGCAGCAAGACCAGACGCTGCAGGACCTCGTCGCCAAGGTGAGAGCAAAGATCCGTCAATCGTTTGCTTTTCTAAGAGAGAGATCCGAGTCGATACCTTGTGAAATTTGCATAGGTCGACAGACTTCAAAACGCATTCGACTCGCTATCCGACGTCTTCATCGAAGAACTCGGTACTTGGCCTCGACTACTCAACTCCCCAGACCTCTGTTTGAAAGTCTTGGCTCATTTCGTGCTCTTGTGTGTTTACGTAGATGGGATCCAGAAAACGATGCTGGAGCACAACAAGAGCCTTCAAAGCCGAATGACGGCGATCGAAAACTCGATCGCCCAGCTGCAGGACCAGGTCTCGCACATCGACGGCAAGCGGCGCCAGCTGCACGACTCGGTCGACCGGCGCTTCAACAACGCGCAGGACAACTTCTCGAAATTCGCGCTCAACCTCTACGAGACGCAGTCCGATCTCTTCGGTTTGAAGAATTCGTCCGAGCAGATGCTCTCCCGCGAGCGCGAAGCCGCCCATTCGCTGCAGAGTCTGCAGACGTCACACGACCAGGTGACCGAGTGGGTCCAGCGGCTCCGACAGGACTGCAGTCAGCTCCAGACCGAGCTGTACACTTTCAAAGAAGAGATGGACGGCACCTGCGTCGCGGTCGCCTCGGATATCCAGGCGATCGCGAAGGAGTGTTCGAATGTGAGAAGCCTGGCGTCGCAGTCCAGTGGTCAGCTGCTGGGCAAGCTCGAGACTTTACGGGAAGCGATGGACCGCCAGGCGAAGATGGACCGCGGCCAGCTCCACCAGCGCCTCGACGTCGCGAGCGAGAACCTCGTGACCTACGAGCTGCGAAGCAAGGAGGCACTCACGACGCTGCTCAAGAACCACTCGCGGATCCGCGTCGCGCTGGACGAAGGCATGGGCATCTGCTTGCACGAGATCAAGACCCTGGCGCACGAGGTCAAGACGAGTCAGAGCGACCAGCAGAGCAAACTGGACGCCGTGGTCGAGCAGCTCACACAGTACTCCATTGAATGGGTTAGAAAATACGAAGACCTGGAGTCTGTGATTCGGGTCCTTAAACTGTAGCTACAGTAGCTATCATAACATGCAGTAAAGCCACAGTGCGAAATATATAAAAGGAGAAAAGAAAGACCCTAGAGCTCAGACGTACAGGATGCTGGCTTTCTCGTTCGAGTTCTTGGCGATCGCCGTCACCTCGGGCGCCGCGTATTTCTTCCGGTATTTGTCCTTCAGGTGCGCGTACTTGCTCGAGATTTCCTACATAAACACAAAGATACAAAGTTTAGATCTTTATCAACTCCAGTAGTATAGATATGCACCGCTGACAGAGGACTCACGTGTTCTTTTTTGACCGTGATGAGCTCGTCGTCCAGGTCACGCAGCGTGTTGAGGCTGTGGTAGTGGTACTTGCTGCGGTGACGCGCGCGCTGGAGCTCGCTGCTGCAGCAGAAGCGCAGCAGCTCCATCACGAACAGCCCGATGAGCAGATACGCCGGCAAGAACTTGTTCTTCTCAAACTTGCGGAGCTCGTCGTCTCTGTAACAATATGCATGCAAAGGTTAAAAAATTAGCACTCAGGAGTACGCCTAGAGTACCCTAATGGGGCTTGCTGGTTGGTTATGGACTCACGTAAGCTTGAGCTCCTGCTGGTGGTCCTTCAGGAACTGGTCGATCGCCTCGCCCTGCGTGAAGATCACAATCGCCAGCACGAGCTCCGCGAGCGCCAGCAGGATCAGCAGGTAGGACGAGAGCGCCAGACACGCCGAGCAACTCCGGTTCGCCGCGCCGCACCAGCTCATGAGCGCCGTGAGCACCAGCGTGCCGCCCACCGCCAGGATCGGCGCTACACAATACAACACAACACACAACACAACGCCCTATGAGCGTGTATACATACAGACATTGGTGGGCTATAGCGAATACATGGCGCTTACCGTAGAGCCACACTGGCGCATAGTCATTCACGCCTACAGAAAACGCACGCCATGGGGTTAGATACCAAGCCAGCCAGATAGCGCCCTCACAGACAGACAGAACACGTAGATGCACTACCGAGGAAGAGACTGTAGACCGTGAGCACGACGCCGCAGAGCAGGTCGACGCCGTTGAACACGAAGAGCGCGCTGCCGGAGCAGCACTCGCGCAGCTCGCTCATCTCTTGACGCTCTTTTGGCTCTTTGGCTCACTTTCTAAATTCTTTCTTCTTCAAGGTGACACATAATGAGAGGATCAGGTTACAAAATCCAAGTTTAAATTTGATTTGTTTTTGCGTACCGGAACAAATTGAAGGACAAGACAAGTTGGACATTGATCTTAAGGTGAGTATGTGGTGCTCGAATCGTTTTTAACGGTTTGCAGCATTAAGTCGGCTTTTGAAGGATGTGGAGTGAAGCATACGTTGTTCAAGACGAATGTCTCTCTTAAATGCGGTAATCCAAAGTCAGTACAGGTTCTGTAACTCGGTATCAATTGCAACAATACACTACTTTACGAGACCACAGACAGCCCCATGCGGTCGAGCAGCGCGTGCAGGTACCGACTCGTGCTCGCGCTCGTGCGGACCGAGCGCACGCGCAGCGACTCGCGGTAGTTCTCGTGGAGCCACTGGAAGACCTCGAGCTGATCGCGGAGCACCAGGCGTCCCCGTCTCACTGTCTCCTCAACGCCCTCTCTCTGATGGGAGTGCAAAAACAGGATCCGTTCAAAGTCGCCCTGGGAGATCGCAGAACGTATGCACTTGAGCGAATACCCGGGTACTCCGAGCTTTTCATGCAGCAAGTGCAGCATTTCGATCGAATTCGCTTCGTCCAGTGCGTCCTGGGTGTACCTCTCGTTGCGGTTCTCAAAGAGCCATTCCACCATCTCCACGTGGTCGTTCGCGACCGCCCAGTCCATTGCTCTCGTGGTGCAGCCCTCGGATCGATTTTCGTGGAGCCACTTGACAATATGTAGGTGATTGTGGGACGCCGCCATGTCCATCGCCTCGATCGTGCAGCCCTCTGAGTGGTTCTCGTGAAGCCACTGCACGATCTCCAGGTGGCCGTTCGCAGCCGCGAGGTTCATCGCACTCGAAGTGTACTCGACACCGCGGTTCTCCTGAACCCACTGTGCGATCCGCAAGTGCCCATTGCCAGCAGCATTGTCGACTGCTCGAGAGGTGCAGCCTTCGATTCGGTGGTCGTGAAGCCATTCGACCACCTCAAAGTGGCCATTCGCAGCAGCGCCGTCCATAGCGCTGCTGGTACAGCCCTCAGTTCGGTTCACATGCAGCCACTGGACAATGTCGAGATGTCCTTCTTTCGCAGCGTAGTCCATGGCAGCGCGCGTGCATCCCTCAGTGCGGTTTTCATGGAGCCACTGCACGACCTCCAAGTGTCCGTTCTCCGCCGCGCTGTCCATCGCATAGAGCGTGCAGCCCTCCAGTCGATTCTCATGGAGCCACTTGATGACTCGCAGGTGGCCGTTCTGCGCGGCAAAGTCCATCGCGTCGCTCGTGCACTCGGCGAGCATGTTCTCGTCGAGCCACTCGAGCACCTCGAGGTGGTTGTTGCGTGCCGCGTAGTCCATTGCGGGGCACACGCGGCTCGGGTGCTTGTTTGCGATCAGAAACTTCACGACCTCCAGGTGGCCGAGCGCGATCGCGTCCTCCACCGCACGCTTCGTGCCCATGAAGCCACGCTCGTGCAGCCACTTGACCGCGTCCACGCGACCATTCCGAGCTGCTGTGTCCATGGCGTCGTGCGAGCATCCAGGGCTCAAAGGGTGGCTGTCCAGCCATTCGAGAATACACACGTGACCGCTCGCAGCTGCCGTGTCCATAAAGTTTGTCGTCCAGAGAATGTTCGCGTGGTGCTCGTGGCGGTGGTCGGAATGCACGAGCCACTGTAGCACCTCCAAGTGGCCACTCATCGCAGCTTCCTCCACGCCTCTCGACGCGATTCCATTCGGACAGTACGCGCTCAGCCACTGAACTGCCTTCAGGTCTCCTCTGCGTGCAGCGTGCACCAGCGCCTTGCTGAACTCGGACGCGCGGCGGAACTTGTCCATGGCAGGCGACTCGCGCGCCGCCAGACGCGTGAGGAGCGACACGTCGCGACCGAGAGCGCAGGCGCGCGGCAGGCTCCAGCATTCCGGGAGCGCGCAGTCGAGGAAGCTGCCGATGCGCAGCACGACGTGGTCCAGCGCGTCGAGTCCGCAGGCGCTCGCACTGCGGCACACGACCGCCGCAGACACGAGCGGCGGGAGCAGCACGCCTTCTCGGTTCATTTTGGCAGAAGTGCAAATGGCACGTTCATTAAGGAGGTGTACATTCCTCTTTAAAATATATCTGAGAAATATTATCAATTCTGATGCATGTTTGAATCAGATCCACTCAGAACTATTCAGACCTGTATTGGATCTCAGAGATCCAATACAAAAAGTTTTGGCTTGCGAAGTTGGCACCAAAATGGCAACACCTGCTGCTGCTGCTGCGTGGAAGCGCTTCGTGGCGCCGTACTACGTGCTGAACGCGCTGGCGCTGCTGAGCTACGCGCTCGGGCGCGAGCTCTTTTGGAACGCGAAGATGGCGGAGCGCGAGGGCTTCCTCAACCTGCCGCGCGAGCACGAGATCTTTTTGCTCGCGGCCGGCTCGTTCGCCGTCAACTACCGCAAGAAGGCGACGCTCGACGGCGTCGTCGCCATGCTCTTCCTCTACGGCAAGATGGCGGTGCTCGCCGCGTACTACTACATGGACCGCAAGGTGGCCGGCTGGTTCTTTGTCTACATTGCGAGTGCGTCAGCTACATCCTATTCTGTTGTGAGAGTGGCTCTGCAATATGTAGACTGACTGGCGATGCTAATCATTACTCTCTCTCTGCTTGAATGCCTGGCTGGTTGCAGTTCTGTTCGTCGCAGTCAGCCAGCCCAAGTTCGACGGCCCCGAGAACATCACGGTGCTCAACCCGGCGTCGTTCGAGCGGCTCGTGAAGCGCGGCAGCGGCGACAAGGCCACGAAGGAGAAAGTCGCGTGGCTCGTGTACTTCTACGTGGACTGGAGCGACCACTGCCGCCAGCACGACCCGATGATCGCCGAGCTCTCGCTTCGGTGCGTCTTGAATTGTGTGAAGTCTTAGAATGGTCAAGTGAGGGGGGCGCTAAATGAGGGCTATTGTGTGGTTCTTATGTGTGTAGATTCGGGTCCGAGACGCTGCAGTTTGGCAAAGTGGACGCGTACAAGTTCTCGGACCTGGCGGCGGAGCACAACATCGCGATCTCGTCCACGTCGTGGCAGCTGCCAACGCTCATCCTCTTCCAGAACGGTGAGGAGTCGATCCGCCTGCCGCAGTTCAAGGCGGACGGAAGCGTGGTCAAGACGATCCTCGACATGGTGCGTTGGATGATTGGTTGCTTGCTTGCTGTCCACCGCCCCTCTCATGAACATTAACCTGACTATGTGACCCATCGTACGCTGGATGAAGCCTGGCGTGACGGCGGTGTTCCGACTCCCGGAGCTGCAAGAAGGCAAGAGCGTGTTGTTCGGCGGCGCGAAGAAGAAAGCGGAGGCCAAGAAAACGGGCTCGACGAAGAAGAAGAAGTAGAGACCGAAGCGAGCGCCGACTGCAACTGGGCTTGCTCTTGAGAATGGTCAGCCTCTGTAGGAACGTGAGCAATAAAGTGGCTCCCTACGTTTTGTCCTCCTCCATGTGGTTGTGATATTTCTCAGTCGAAGAAAGTGGTGGCTTCATCCTGGATGACTGCCTCTGGTCCATGATTGGATGAAAAGTAAAATTTCACGAGCGTTGATTGGCTGTAATTCGACCATTCTCATCAACATTTGAATCTTTCAAAGATTTGTCCTGATTGACCCACAAGCCAAAGAGAAAGAGCGAGTGAGGCACAGCTTGACAGACAGCATGGCGACGGGCGGCACCTCACGGGCGTTCCCCGTGGACGTCTACGCCAAGTACAAGCCCGCGACCGAATTCTTCCTCGACTGGCTGCTACTGGCGCGCGGTCAGGGCCTGGGTACGCGCGTCGTCGTCGCCCCCTCGAACCACTCCTCGAAGCTCAAGCTGGACGCGCTGCAGGGCGTCGTGGACGAGATCGTCGCGGAGCCGACGGCGTTCCTCACGCCCGCAGTGCTAGGTGACCTCCTGAAGGCGCTTGAGGCGTGTCAGTGCGCGAGCGCGTGTCGCAGTTCTTTTCCGACGCGCCTGCGTCTTCGTCGTTGTCAACTACGAAGGGATCCACAAAGAGCAAGAGCGCCGTGGAGACGCATCAGCACTTTCTCGAGTGCCTGAAGTCCTAGTACTCGGTGCTGAGGAAAGTGGAGAACAGGGTCGAGAAGATTGGTGGTACTGATAATACTGGTGGTGGTGATTTTGGTGGTGGTGGTGGTGGTGGTCTTGGTCAAAGTAATCGGCTTCCACCGCAAGCACTTCGTAGTAGTTTGCGAACCGATTGCTGCTCTTGCGCTTGTTCTTGTTGTTACCAGAAGCGCTATCAGCTTCTGTCACCGCCTGATCCTCCACGCTCTTCAACTGCGCGTACCAGGTCTTCAAGAGCGCCAGAAAGCGCTGGTGGCTGTGCATCTCAGCACTCTGCGCTTTCCCAGGCACCGTCGCGAAGAAGAGCGACACGCGCTCGCGGACTGACAGGCCTCCAGCGCCTTGGGCAGCTGGCTGAGCACGCGCGGTGTGAGGAATGCTGTCGGCTCGCCCGCGATCTTGTCCACGACCTCCTGGAACGTGTCCAGCTTGAGCTTGGCGCTCGTGCCAGCGACGCGCTTGCCGCGGCCGCACACCAGTAGCAGCCAGTCGAGGAAGAACTCGGTGGCCTGCTTATACTTGGCGTACGAGTCCACGGGGGACCCCATCCCTACTCAGCGCTGCGGCTGCTTGTGCTCCCTCCCTCCGCCGTGTGTTCTCAACTGGCGCGCGCGTGCCTCTGGCCTTCCCATCATTCCACAGACTTGGAGACCTCGGATGGCACAGCACAACTTGAAGGTGAAAAAGCTGTTTCTATTGGCCGAAAAAATTGCAGATATCTAATCTGTTTTTGATTGGTAGAAAATTCGTGCAAGTGATTTGATTGGAGAGGAAAAAACGTTTACTTTAGTGAGTGAGCAGAATACGACGAGTGAGATGATGGATACAACATCAGCCATGATGCCTTGCGATCCTCTCTATTGCCCCTCGTGCGATAAACAATTCGCTGTCATGACAGTGTGATGACCAATGCCATTGCGTATTAGCGAGCCTCTTGATCATGTGTCTCTACCTAATTGAGACTCACGATCAAGCTCAGGTTCTCAGAGTGCGTCGGTCATTACGAGCCCCCACTAACAAGTCGAAGGTATTGCTCATGGCTCACCGCGACATCCCGATCCAGCTCTCTTGGCAGCACGTACCTACCTTCACTATTTCTTCTTGCTGGCGTTGCTGGAACTCCGTGGGAGCAGGTACATGTTGAGGATATCTCGATTCGCGCTCAGGAACTCGAGCAGCTGGCTCTCGATCAGCCGCTTTGTCGACGGCACGAGCGCGTCACCGCCGCGTCCGACACGCACCTGCGCCATCGCCGCAGCGCCTTTCACGTCGCCCGTCTCGTTGAAGAACTTGCTCACGTCGTCCACGAGCTGCCGCACGCCGTCGTCTTTCTTCAGGAAGCCGCTCAGCCGCACGCAGAACTCGTGGAACCGGTCGTGGTAGAGTGCCGTCGTCCACTTCTCGTGGAAGAACGCGATCCAGTCGGTCACGTACGAGTTCGTGAAAGACGAGATCGCGCTGTTCAGGTACGACTCGTGCATGCCCACGACGCACTGCAGGTTATT
The DNA here is from genome assembly GCA_023333705.1 of Globisporangium viniferum. Classification (NCBI taxonomy): domain Eukaryota; phylum Oomycota; class Peronosporomycetes; order Pythiales; family Pythiaceae; genus Globisporangium; species Globisporangium viniferum. The sequence continues at coordinate 14,064 of JAASFI010000372.1, forward strand.
CACTTCGATGCGGGTATCCCCGAGGTACTCGAGGCGGTTGAGCACGCCAAAGTCGTCAAAGAGCAGGCACGTGTAGCGGCTCGTCGACGGCTCAGACTCTGACGCCGTGGTCGTGGCTTTGGTGGGCAACGCTTGGAGCGAGAGCGTGTTCGTGAGACTAGGGACGCTGATCTGCACGTAGTGCTTACCTCCGAAGGTCACGGCCGCTCTCACAACCGGCATGTGCATCTCCGGCGGTGGCACTACAACTTGTCCATTCGGCGCAGTGGTTGGCGAAATCGCGGCGCTCGATGAGCCAGGACCAAGAGTACGAGCGCTGGATGAACTCGACAAACTCTTCCTCGATGTCAGCACTCTGTGCTGGTTGCGGGAGCTTTCGTCTGAGTGAGACATCGAAGTATGATGAGGCTGACCTCCCTGGGTTGTCATCAGCGGATCCAGTACGCGCAGCAACGATGTCGCCAGCAGCTCGCCGCATTCCTTGACGCTGTAGTGCTCGTGAAGCTTCGCATGGATGAAGCGTCTCGAGAATCGGCAGAGACTGCCAGCAGCAAAGATGTGAGGGTCCGTCGTGCGCATGTGCCCATTCACAACGAGGCGGCCGTCATACACGAGTCCGCTTTCATTAATCGCACGAAAAATGTCGTAGTCGGCGTCATTCTGCTGGCAGCAGAGCAGCCATCCACAGGGGACTAAACTTGGGGCAGCACCGTGGGGGTGGTAATTGGTACTTGGATGTGCAGGAGCATGTGCTTGGGCTCCGTGGCCATTATGTTGGTGTTGTTGAGCGGGATTGTGCTCGTCGGCGTGCGGCTGGTGTCCAAACGTGGTCGCTGCTGCTGACGCGATGTGAACGCCGTCAAGCGCGTGCGTCTGTAGATCGATGACCAGCTGTACGATCTTGGAGTAGTAGTGCACCACGATCCCGTTCTTCGTGTACTCTTTTTCAATCTCCGCGCGGATGTTGACGTCTTCAAAGTGGCTGTCACGTGCCGGCGAGATGTGCACGATTCGGGAGCCGTCGACACCTCGAATCAGCAGGTTCTGGATCACTTGCAGCGCAAAGAGGCAGCTGCCATAGACAGCGATCTGCTTCTGCTTCTGCTCGTCCGTCTCCTTTTTAAGGCAGTCGTGCAAGTGTTTGGAACTTTTGACGTCATGGAGAACGATCATCTGCTCTGGGATTATCGGTGGCGTGTAGATATCCCCATCAAACGCCGGCAGCCGACCCAGTGACGTGCATGTACCGTCTTGGAGCCCAGTCGTGAGCGTCAGGTAGTCATACGGCAGACATGATCCGTCCATGAGCAGTACGGCTTTCGCAAGCCGGTCAATCTGCACGACTCGGCTCTCAATCACGCGGATGTGCGTGCGCAGACTGAACTGATCAATTTCCTTACTGGAAAGCAGACTTTGTCGAGCAAAATCCTTTGGATGTGGTTGCTGAGGCACTGTTGAGTCAGCTGTACCGTGCTTCACGAGCGGATCAGGGACGTCCATGTCGGCGATTTCCATCCCGTTCGGAGAGATGAGCGTGATGTTCATGAACCGCAGGTACGGCACCGAGAGCAGGCGCTGGATGAGCGTAAACGCCGTATCGGACGCGCCGACGACCACGATCCGCTGGTTGATCACCAGTTTTGGCTCGGAGAGCAGCTTCTTCGAGAGCGCGAAGAGCGCAAACTCGTCGTAGCTGGCGTTGTGCTTGACTTTCTCTGCGTCATCGGGGTACTGCGCGACCTCCTCCGCACTGATACCGATGCTTCTCCTCGGTGGCGCCAGCAGAAAGTCGTGGATAACGGAGCTGACTGCTGGAAGCTTCTTCTTCCCACTCTTGCTCTGAGTCGGGACTTGGTAGAAAATGCACGACTTCTTGAAAATGCGCATGATCTCCTCGAAAATGTAGCGCGTGCACGCGTGGAACAGCGGGTTGAGCACGAAGTGCTCGACGATCGCCTGGTCTTTCGAGCGGTGGTAGGTCAGCAGCAGGAACGACTCGAGGTTGAAATGGTTTTTTAGCACACTGGCAAAGTCGTGGTTGCGCGTGAGTGACGCGATGCCGACGACCACTGCGTTCGCCTTGACCACGAACACGATGTTCTTGGGGTTTTCCTCTAGGTCCACGTCACTTTCTTCGTTCGCCTTGACAATATCTTGCTGAAGCGCAGCTCGCGTCAGCGGATCTGCACCGTGTAACAACGGCTTGAGCTCCTCCGAGTCTTGCTCGGAAGTAGACAGAAAGCGATGAACCGACAGCGTGACGGGGTTGAGAACGCTTACGCCCTCACAGGTAGGACTGAAGAACGAGATCGTGTCTCGATGCAGCAGGTACAGCACGTGCGTGAACGTGCTCTTCGCCTTGGGCTCCACAAACGTGAAATACTCGAGCAAGCCTGGCTCGGCAGACGTTGTCGGCAGCGTCAAAAGGCAAAAGTCCTTGTCGGGAAAAGCCGCAAACGCGTTCACCAGCAAGTCCATCGAGCCGTATTCGTACCGGTTGTCCATGCAGAAGAGCGTGATCGCAAAGCAGTTGGACTTGGCTTCTTCGATCTCCAGATTTGCCAGTCCGCCGCTGAGGCCTTGGTACTTTGCCTCGACTGCAAACATTTTTTGGTACATTGGGGCTGTGAAAGCCTGCACCGTGAGCTGCTTTGGTTGCATCCCGTCGCAGCGGATGATCTGCACGTGGTCGCTCGAGGCAAATTCACCGAGCACCGCGTCGCAGTTCTCGTGGTACTTCTCCAGTCGGTTCTTGATCGTCTCCTCATTGTCATCAGAGCGCTGGATCACACGCTGTCGCACTTCCGGCGGCGGCGGATTGAAGTCCATGTGGTAGGTTTTCCCAGTCACCGGGTCCACACGCCGGCCCGAGATCCGCGAGATGACCTCGTCGTCAGGGACGTCCAGGACTAGCACGCAGTCCGGGACGATCCCCTGCGAGATCATGGCGCTTGCCTGCGCTGCTGTTCGAGGAAACCCATCGAGGAGCCAGCCCCGACTCGCGCAATCCGGGTGCTGCAGTCGCTCCAAGATCAAGTCGATGATCAGCTCGTCTGGGACGAGCTCGCCCGAATCCATGTAGCTCTTCGCCTTCATCCCCAGAGGCGCTCCAGCCTGGATACTCGCGCGCAGCATATCGCCAGTGGACAAGTGCACGACGTCAAAGTGCTCGACCAGAATCTCGCACTGGGTTCCTTTTCCCCCAGCAGGAGGGCCCGTGATGATCAGCTTGGGCACGGGGATCATGTCTTTCTGCACCAGCACTCTGAACTTTTGCGCGTTCTTGCGCACGTGGAGCTCTTCGCAAATCGACTGCGCGATGACCTGCTTGTTCTGCATGCCGTTCACTGTCAAGATCTTGGCTGTCGAGGCAAATGAGTTGACGACCGCGTCGCAGTTCTCGTGGAACTTGACGAGGCGATTGCGAATTGTGGCTTCCGTGTCATCGGATCGCTGGATCAGGCGAGCTTTCAGCGCTTCGTCCTGTGCTGGCGGTGGGTTGAACTCAAGATGGTACGTCTTGCCAGTCTCGGGGTCAATGCGACGCCCCGAGATGCGTTTCACGACTTCTTCATCGGGGACGTCGAGCACAATGACAATATCGGGAAGGATCCCGTGCAGGATCATTGCCTGCGCTTGACTCGCCGTCATCGGGAACCCGTCCAGCAGCCAGCCGTGGGTCTTACAGTCGTCCAGCTGCAATCGCTCAATGATGACATCGATGATCAGGTTGTCGGGAACCAGTTCGCCAGCGTCCATGAACGCTTGCGCCTCTAGTCCGAGTGGCGAGTTCGCCTGGATCGCGGCTCGGAGCATGTCGCCGGTCGACAAGTGCACGACGCCAAACTCTTCCACGAGCAGCTCGCATTGCGTGCCTTTACCACCGGCAGGCGGTCCACAGATGATGATTCGCGGCGGCGTGATCTTGCCGGCGCTGATCGCGTTGATGCTGCTCCTCGCCAGGTTGTTGAACGGTGCGAGCTCAAAGCTCTCTTGCAGCGTCGAGATGTCGATTTCGTCGGAGATTGAGGCCAGTCCGATCGCGCGCTCCGTGTCTTTTCCCTGGGCGATTAGGCAGATGTTGTTGTCATCCTGGTCGTGAATCAGTTCAGCGAGGAAGTAGTCGCCGAACGCTCCGACAACGCTCTCGTTCTGCTTCTTCAGGACCGGCTCCAGGTCGTCGTGGTCTTCCACTCGGGCTTTCCACACGTGCAGGGACGGGAGTAGGTCGTTGCTCGTTGACTGGTACACTGTGAACTTCTCAAACGTGTCGACGTCTCTCGCGAAAATCTTGGGCGATGGCAAGACCACTGCGCCGTTCGAGTCTCCGCTTCCTCGGAGCGGCACTTTGTCGAAAAATTTGTTGAAATTGCTGTCAGTCTCCAGGTCCACAGCGAGAGGAAGCACCAGCAGCACGCACTGACGAGTGGGCAATGTGCAGTAGAACGTGTGCAGCAAGTGCTTGAGCACCGAGGCGCGGGTCGAGACGCTCGACTGCCGCTGCGCGAAGTACGTCAGAAACACCCAGGTTGAGGACTAACCACACAAACACATCGCCACACAGAAACAGAGTCAGTCGAGAGCGACACCTCAGTCCAGAGAGGCAAGTAGTACGTACCCGCGGCAGGTCGTACTTGTAGAACAAGTAGTCGTTGTACGTCGCGCGCTCGCCGATCTCGCCCAGAGGCTTGTTGTCGAACACTGCGAAGCCGAGAATGCGATCGGGGCGTTCGGGGTCGGTCGCTGTGAGCGACAGGAACGAAGTCTCGATGACGGAGCTGAGCAGCACGCGGCCAAAGTACGTCTTGCGGTCGTTCTTGTCCGGGAACTCGAGGTCCATGACGTCATTCTGGTCCGCGTCCACGCTGCGGCGAATCGCGTATGCGCGGTCCATGATGACGATGAAGCAGCAGCAGGTTGTCTGTTGCCTTGTGTGTCAGTCGCGTACAGAATGGTTCTGCTTTCTACCCGAAGCAGCAACGCCTCACACACAAGGAAGGAGACAAAGAACTCACACACACAGACACAGTGCCCTTTTGCGACTCGGAGAGAGGTTCGAGCGAAACGAAACGCCGTGACCGCCAATCTCACTCGCGAGTCTAAACTTGTCAACCTCGCTCTCACCTCGCGAGCGGTTTCTGTCTCCTCCCACTCATTTGGCTCCTCAAATCTTCTTCGCCAGCATTCACCCGCTGCAACAGAAGCGGTCTCGGTCAGTCAAGTCTTGGTGAAGGTTGTATTTGTGTGCAAAATAGTCAATCGAGAATCAAACATGAAAAGATAGTTGATGAAAAGCCAAAGTCCCAAACCGTTGATGATGAAGATTGCCTCTCGCTAGGGCATGCTGCTGCGTCCTTTGCTGGGCGACTTCTTGCCGATCGAGAGGAAGCCGTCCCAGCACTTTGAGCTCCACACTTTCACGACGCGACCGATGCCGCGCACGCCCAGCCCTTTCACGATCACCGGGGTCGCCTCGCGGATGACCTCTTCGTCCATGTCGAAAAGGTATGCGCCGCCGATGTTCAGGTACGGCAGCTCGTCGCGGTGGAACGCGTACAGCACGACGTTCTTCGCGTTCGTCGCTGCGAGCGAGTGGCCTTTCTTGTGGCCAATGTGGAAAGCCGAGTCTTTCCTGTGGCCCTGGTGCGGATCCAGCGCCACCTGGTTGATGCGCAAGACGGTCGTCGTGTGAGTATTTGCACGAACGTTGCGAAAGCCATTCACGATCGCTGGTTGACTGCAGCCGTCAGGGAGGCGCAGCACGAGCACGTCCTTGTCGTGGAACTTCTGGAAAGCTGTCATAAAATCACAATTGATCAGGTAAGTTATCATGCCACGTCACAATTCGTAGCATGTAAACCAAATTCGAAACCTACCTTTGGCCAAGAACAGATGGGAGCGGCTCTCGATGTCAGGGTCGACGCCGAACATGGTGATCGCAAAGCAGTTGTTGCGCAGCAGACACCACTCGATCGTCTCAAAGAACTGCTCCGCGATCTCCTCGATGCCCTTGGTGCCGTTCGCGCACACGATCTCGCACGCACTCGCGAACGCCCCCATGACTTCGTTGCAGTTGTCGTGGTACGTCTTTAAGCGCACGCGGATGGTCTCCGCATTGTCGTCGCTCCGCACGATGCAGCGAGCAGCGACATCCGCTGGCGGTGGGTTGAACGTCAGGTGGTACGTCTTCCCCGTCTCTGGGTCCAGCACCCGCCCCGCTATTCTCTGCACAATATCTTCGTCAGGCACCTCCAGAATCAGCATCGCGTCGGGGATGATGCCTTTCGAGAGCATCGCGAGCGCCTGGGTGCGCGTGCGTGGGAACCCGTCCAAGAGCCATCCGTGGCGAACGCAATCTGGTTTCTGGAGTCGATCAAGGATCAAATCGATGATGAGCTCATCTGGGACGAGCTCGCCTGCCTCCATGAAGGACTTGGCTTCCAATCCCAAGGGCGAGTTCTCCTGAATCGCGGCGCGAAGCATGTCGCCAGTGGACAAGTGGACCACGTGGAACGCCTTGACGATCCACTCGCATTGGGTTCCTTTCCCGCCCGCTGGAGGTCCGCTGATGACCAATTTCGGAGGCGCGCGCACTTTCAAAGCGCGCCGCATGCCTCGCGCGTGGTAGATATCGCGCATGATCTTCCTTGAGATCGACTCCTTCGAGCGTGCGCCGTCGACATGGATGATCGTCGAGTTTTTCATGAACGCTTCGTGAATCGCGCCACGGTTCTCGCGGTACGTCGCAATCCGCTTCTTGACAAGATGATCGGCGTCCTCGGGACGGTGCGCCACGCGATGCGCGATCTCGGGAGGCGGCGGACTGAACTCTGCGTGGTACGACACGCCCGTTAGCGCGTCGATGAGGCGCTCCGAGGCGCGCTTGAGGATGTTGTTGTCGGCAATGTCGATCACGATCACGACGTCCGGAATGACGCCGTGCGAGACCATCACGCGCGCCTGGATCTCGGTGCGAGGGAACCCGTCGAGCACCCACCCTTTCTGCTTGCAGTCGTCCTGGGCGAGCCGCTCCATGATCATCGACATGATGAGCTCATCCGGTACCAGTTCGCCTGCGTCAACGAAAGACTGGGCTTTCACGCCAAGCGGCGTACCTTCCTGGATATGCGAGCGCAGCATCTCGCCGGTCGACAGGTGCACGACCGCGAACTCTTCGACGATGAACCCGCACTGCGTGCCTTTGCCCGCGCCTGTGGGTCCGCAGATCACGATCTTTGGCGGGTGCATCGCTGGCGCGACCTCACCCGTGGTGCGCGAGAGCGGTCCCTGGCGATACATGTCGCCAAAGAGCTTGGCGTAGTCGTCCACCTGGTCTGCGCTGATCGAGTCCGTGCACGCGAGTACGCCGCGAGGCTTGTTCGAGTCCACGCAGTGCGTGACAAAGCACGCGCGGTGCTCGTCCTGGTTCGAGATCGTCTTGCCGATCGCCTGGATGTCAAACCAGGGCTTGTGTGATGCGCCTTCCTGCAGCCGGCTCTGCATCTGGTTCTTCTCCAGCACCGTCAGCAGCTTCTCGGGGTCGTTGTCGTTTGCGTCGCGAATAAATATGCTCGGTGAGAAATCCGACCGCACCACGCGATAGAAGAGAAACAGTCCGTTCGCGCCGATGAACACCGGGTCGCAGAGCGAGAAAATCTGGCCAAAGAGCCCGAGCTCCTCCAGGTCCACGCCCACGGGCACAGGCAGCACGACGCCGCCGACGTCAGGTTTCGCTCGGAAGAGCTCGTACAGCAACTGCGTGATCGCCTTGGCGTGCGGGACCCCAGGGTCCTGACTGAACGCCGAGAGCAGCACGCAGCCGTTCGGCTTCCCGAAGAGCAGCTTGTTCTTGAGGTACTCGGTCACTTCGGGCCACCGCGCGAGGTTCGCCGGCACTTTGTCGTCGAACGCCGCGAACGCCACCACCGTATTGGACGGTGTGTCCACGGCCGAGAGCGCATGGAACGCCGTCTCGACGAGCGCGCCGGCGTGTGTGAGCCCAAAGAGCCGCCGCTGGTCTGCGGGCTCGGGCCACTGGAGCGCCTCGATGCTCGCGACTTCCGCCTCCGTGCACGTGCGCACTGAGAGGTCCATCCTGACGGGCTCTTGTGTTTGCTTACTGTGTGGAGTTGATCAGCTAGCCACCTTGTGTCGGTCTGGATGACTAACGTCGTGGGTACCCGCTGCCTAGGCTTGGTGATCTCTTGTGTGGCACGATAGACTGGGTGGGAGCTTGTGGTGAGCGGCTCAGAACCCCAAAAGTGCGCGCTCAACCTAAATTTGCACGGCAGAGGCGTCTGAAAATAGCGAGCGACCTGCACTGTGCGAAGCGAGTTTTGGTATGAGAGCTCATGGAGAATGCAGGCAGCGAGCGAGCGAGCGCGTCGTGCAGGCCAAACAGCGCGCTCCATAAAAAGAAAACCAGCTGCACACTCACTTGATACTGGAGAAGTCGCCGATCGATTACGCGCGCGCTTCTCTCGACCGCCGCGCGTCTCTCCCATGGGTAAACAACCACGCGCTCGCGCATTGCAGTTCAGTTTGTTCAGTGTGGAAATGCTTGCAGCCATCACCACCACCATTGCGCGCGCGCCGTCATCGTGAAGCGTGAAGCGAGCGCATCACCAAGCGCATCTGCGACTTGAGAAAATGACATGCACTCTTCGGTTTCGAGATTCATGATGAGAAGGAAGAAAATACGGGGGTTTTATCCAATCATCACGCTACTTGAAAATATGGAGAGCATTATAGCCAATCATACGCGTTATATGAGCCTCTCAAAGAGCATGCTGCTGACAAAAAGTCAGATTGAGAGGGAGTTTAGGAAGAAAGTACAGTGGATGCAACTTGTAAGTATGATTTTGTATTTTCCTTGTCGAACTTAGTCGAACTTTACGCGCCAAAAAAACAAAAGCAGATCCAGATTTGAATGATGAAGAAGAGCAGCAACACCAGTACAAACGCGAACGGCAAGCGCTCCATCACGGCGGCGCTGAGCGACGGCGCGACCAGCAAGCAGCCCAAGCGCGCCAATGCAGATGCACAAGGCTGTCGTGCAAGCACAAAGTTCTTGAGCGCTGCTGCTTCTGCTTCAACGGCGGTGCTTGACTGCGCGCAGCTCGGGTTCTTTGCCGCCCATGGTTACGTGGTGGTGCGAAATGTGCTTTCTCATGAAGAGCTCCAGCTGCTGCAGCAGGAATGCACGCTGCTCTTCCAGCATTTGCACGCAGACAAAGACAAAGCGGCGAAAATGGTCATCGAACAGGTGCGGCGTGGCGCCGCGTAGTGCTGTGTTCTGTGTCGTCTTGCAAAAAAACATCGTCTACCCTGTTGACAGTTGGATTTTGATCTCGGCTGTTGTGCCATGCAGGGATGCGTGCTGGATATAATGGCGGAGTGTCCGGTACGAAGCTCACCAAACAGCTACTACACACGTTGCTCGGCATACTGCTTTTGTAGTGCTGTTGGCAAATTATAATGACCGTTGTTGGGTTCTACTGCTGTTTGTAGATGCGAGAGGATGCCGAAGCGCGCATCGATGCAGTCGCGTATCTTCGCGCTCGCAAGCCGCAATTCAGCAAACACTGCGGCGGAGAGCATGCCGCACTCGAGAGCAACAAAATAATGGCAGATCTGCTGTTCGGCAAGCTGCCATCGTATGCAGCGGCTCTGATGAGATCGATCGTCCAAGGCGGGAGTGGCGAAACAGATGAATCAGAGCAGCTACCAAGCACCTCTGCAGACGAACTCTTATTCTTCAATGAGCACTACGTGGTCAAGCCTCCGCAGACTACTGTCGAGTTCCGGTGGCACCAGGATGACGAAGAGCAGCTTGGTATGTGCGTGCATCGCTCGAGCATTGCGCCGTATTTGTCTGCATGGTGTGCTCTGGACGACGTCACATTGAGCAACGGGCCACTGCGCTTTGTCTCGCAGCAGTCTCTCGCATCTGAAGTCAACACTAGTGATGAACCAAGTGATCACGATGGCAACGACAGATCATCGCATCTGGAGAGCTCCCAGCTTGACGTTATTGCCACAGATCCGATCCTCGCGGCTGCAGGGACAGTGATCTTCTTTCTGTCAAACGTGTGGCACTGCTCATCGTGCAACGAGTCTGAGACCATGCGGCGAGCATTCTACGCGCAGTACAGCACGAGCCGAATCACAGCGAGCCCCAGAGACTTGTGGCCATTGAGCTTCGCTATTCCATGCCAAACATCCGCATCGAGCCAGCACCTCCGACAAGTGAAAATGGACAAATCCCAAGAATAGCGATGCACGCAGGTAAGAATACCAACAAAGTTTGCTCAAGCGCCGCAGATTCACTCGGTCGATGAGCTCTTCCTATACTTCTGAGCTGGTTTGCGACCCAGAGAAGCCACTAAAGAGTGTGTTATGACCTAGCAGACTCGGGCATTGCTTCGCTGAACTAGTCTGCCAGAGGAAAATAATGAGCACGCTGCCGCAGATGATCCCGTTGCGGCTGCGAAACCAAAGCGAGTACGACAACCTAAAGGCTCAGAACCAGTACTCGCCCTTCCGAACGACAGTGTTCAGTCCCCGAGACGACGGTGCGCTGGAAATGATGGAACTCAGTCAGCGAGAGCTCGTAGTTAAACCTCACTATTGTGTGTGTCGTATGTCGCTATGGTTGTTCTTATTCTTCGAAGTAGATGGCGAAGCAAGTCGCGGCCCAGGTTCGTTGTTCCGCGAGGAGTGGAACAGCATGGCGATCAACACCCAGAAGAAAGCGGTCTTGCTGTACAGGTATTCAATGCGCGAATAAATGCTTGAACATTGTCAATGAGTTGTCAGGTCATTCTGGTATTAACACTCTCCTCCACTCAATCGTAGGAGCGACCGCGAGGTGAACCCGACTTGCGAGACGACAGTTCAAAGGTTCTACAACGCGCACGAGTCGCACGACCTCGCGATCCAGATGAAAAAGAAAGGAAACACGGTCTCGGCGTTGAAATCAGCGACCCCGCGCTTCCACGCGATCAGCGAGACGAAGGGACCGGGGGCGTACTCGCCTGAGAAGGTAGGTGGATGGTTGTGTGCTATCCAGTTGATACCCCAAACGCAAAGCTGCCTCGATCTTGAGTGTTAGTTAATCCAATGTTTTTTGTGTTTGTGAACTCTGGCACTTTAGTATCACGGCGCATTCTCGTTGCTGCTTGAGAGAGTGTCACCCGGTGCCGCTATGCACGAGAAGCAACTGGAAAAAGAGCAGTTCGAGGCAGATTTTGCGATCGGACAAGCGAGATCGAGTGCCAAGTGCGTAGGCTCGTCTTCACCACGCAAACCCACACTGCAGCTTGGGAAACCACGGCTGAGCGCACTCCACACTCTCGTCAGCCCCAGATCATCAACACAGCGGGACAACGACAACACGGACTCTCCAGGTTCTTTCCAAATTGCTCACCTGGTACCTGGAATGACCCCACGGAACGCTTACAGCAATGCGAATCGGCAGCTGCTCTTGGGGAAAGGATCTCATTAGATGAAAGGGGGTGAGGGAACTATCTAGTACCAAGAAGGAACGAACCTCGTATCTCCTTGTGGTAAGTATCTGCTTGAACTATCAGTGTTGACTAGTGGGTGGGTGAGTGCGTGCGTGACCGAGCTGAATCATTTCTCTTTACCCGTCCTCGCCAGAGTTGTAGCAGTTTCTGCAGACGCGCACGACGTCGTAGTAGCCGAACTCCGGAAGGTTCATGCGGTTGCTGGTGCATCGTCCGCAGAAAACGTACCCGCAGCAGCGACAGTGGTGGCGATTACGATAGAAAGTCTTGAACTTCTTCTTGCAGCGCTTGCAGCAAGGGGCGTCGCCATCACGTTCCCAGACTGGCTGCGAGTTGCGGAAGCTGCCAGCGCTCGAGATCACTTTCGTCGTCGTAAGAAGCGGCGAGCTCCCTGGAGTAAAGCTCATGTTGGACGAAGGCTGTTCGCCCGAGCTCGAGTTGTTGTTGAACTTGTTTCCTGACGCTGCCGAAGAAGACGAGCCCTGAGACGACGAAGAAGACGGCGACAGGGCACTTGGGGAGTGAAACCGCTCCGACTTGTTGTTGCCCCCACCGCTGTTGCGAAGCCTGTTGCTCGACCTGTGGTGCGTTTTCCTGCTGCCCTGGCTCGTTGGTGACGGACTGTCGTACTCGAATCCCGTGACCGTCTCAGGGAGGTTGTAGTTGTAATGGCGAAAGTGTCGCAAGAGGAGCTTCGCGCTGTCTTCCTTCAGTGCAACCTGGTGGTTCATCTTCGACAATTGCTCCTCGAGGCGGTGCACTTCTCGGCGCAATGCATCATGGGTGCGCTGTCTCGGCATACCGTTCTGCGGCTGCTTGCCTGGAGAGTTGAAATGCGATCGCACCGTTGCAGGTGGCGGCATCGTCATCGACCCTGGCGCTGGCGAGGCATCGCCGCTTGCGTTGGTGCCATCGCTCGTTCTGTCGTGAGAGCCCGTCATCTGCCCCATCATGTTGAGGATGCTGTTTTTCAGCTTGAGACTGTTGCTTCGCGATCGACTGATGGACTTGCGCCGACGCGGATTCGGCAAGTTCGTACTCTGGGACGCCGCTGGACTCGAGGACAAATCCGGCGGCGGCACGTCGTTGCCCTTCGGATCGAATGTCGCCCCCGTATTCAATTGGTCTGAAGCCGCAGTCAGCACGCTAGCCAGGTCGTGGAAATCCACTGACGCTGCAGTCGCTCGTTTACCTTTTCCTATCGGCACAGAGGATCCAGAAATCGACCGCGCCACGATATCAGCGAACGACGGCGCAACCTCCTTCGATTCTTCTTCTGCGGGGTACTCGAGGTTCATGCTTCTCGCCAGGCTAGCAATGTCGGATCGGAGCTGGAATGCGCGCAGCTCGAGCTGCTGGTCGTCAGACAACACAGCATACAGTCTCGAAAGCTCAGTCTCCTGCTGGCGGATCAGCAGCAACATCTCGAACTCGCGCTGTTGCAGACGCATGTGACTGATTGCCTTCTGATACTGGCTCACCCAGAGCTGCATCAAGCGAACTCTGCAAACTGGCAGCATCGGCTCCATGCGTGAATGACCGCTGTTCATTTCCACGCCGATGAAGAGCGGATTCAGGTACTGGTCGGTTGACGCTCGAATGACGTCCCAGACGCTCACTGTCGGCACTTTTGCCAGGAAAATGCGTCGGTCCCGCTCCGAGTTTTTCTGAAACGTGCCGTGCCATGATGAGTACACTGCCTCCGCGACAGTCGACAAGAAGAGCTCGTTAAACTGAAAATGCGTCGGAAACTGGAGCGTCAGCTGGTACACTGCGTCAAGAAACTGCGGGAAAATGGGCGACGTCTGGTCCGAAGTCGGGTGCCCGCAACGCTTCTTGAACATGTGACCGAATGAGCACCAGTCTTTCTCGATCAGGATCGCAAAACCTTCCAGCGTTCTGTAGTACGGGTCCAACATCAGTTGCGCGAGAGCCGAAAGCTGCGCAGTACGATCCCAGCCGTCACTGCAATGCACCAGCACAGCGTCGCCGCGCTCCAAGTGTGTCGCTACTTCCGAAGCTCCCTGCAGGATGTTGCACACGTGTTCGAGCCATTTACTTTTCTGAATCGCGCCAAAGAAATTCGCGTCTTCGACTTCGTACAGCGCTTGTGCCAGCCCAGCAAACGAGTTCCGCACAACGTGGATGTTGTCGATCCCCATGAACGTGATCGACGCCATCGGGACGCCGTCGCGATCGTACTGCTTGATAGACTCGTGGCCTTTCCCAGTCAGCGCATTGCTCTTCGCGTTGATCTCTGGTCGTGCATCGACAATGTGGAGGATGCTACTCTTCTTTGGTAACGCGCTCGTCGACTTCCACGCCAACTCGGCTGGGATACCTGCGTCGCGGATAGCCCAAATGAGGTCTCGATCATACTGGTTCGTGCTTCGCAGCATGCCAGTGTTCGGCTGGCTACTTCGACACAACGGAGCCCCTGTGCGAGGATGAATCCACGTGAGCGCTGGAAAACGATTCTTACTTCGAAATCGTGACGCCTCGTTGATGATTTCGTCTGGAAGACACGCAGGCACCATCAAATAGCTGGGGTACGTCGCACAAATCTCGTACTTCTTGTTCAGCGTGCACGATCTCCATCGCTGGTGATTGAACACGCCCTGACGGCGAAACTCGGCCTCTGCGTTGTACTGAATGCGGCGCTTTCCTGCAAACTGAAGCCCTCCGGGGACGAGTTTAGTCGTCACCGCGGAAAGCGCTGGAGACGCGCTGTGCTGATGCTGGAAATGCGGCGACGTGGTAGGCGGATTGCCCAACGTACTCCCACTGATAATGCTGTTGGTGTGCGCTTTTGCACTATTAATTTGAGACGGCAAATGGGTTCCCCCTAGCACTTTGTTGTTGGGATTCAGTCCAAAGTATTCAGTCGCAGCTCGAGCCAAAACAGGAGGTCGCGCAGCTCCACCAGGTCGAGGTGTGTAATACCGCAGGTCGTCCTCATCTTTCTCTGCTTCACTATCGGCGATCACGTGGTTCAAGTCGGACGTCGCGCAGAAGCTGTTCTCGATGCGCAGCCACTCGATCTCGTTCACAATATTCTGCAGCTGCTTGATGCGCTTCGCCTCGGCTTCGCGCGAGAAATCGCGCACCGAGTCGCGCAGGCGCGATATCGGCGAGAGCGTGACGTGGTAGTGGCCCGCGTCCATGTTTTCAAGCATCAGCACGTTGACGTTGTTGTTGTTGCTGCGCTTCTGCTGCGAGATCGTCGCCTTGAGGATCTTGCCGATCGGGATCGTGTGCACGTCTTCGTGAATCAGCCCCTTCACGCGCTTGTACGGGACAAACCAGATTCGATAGTTGGTCAGCACGAGCGTCGCAAGCACGCCCTGGTTCGACTCGTTCACGTGAAACGTGACCGTCACCTCTTCAATCATGTGCAGCAGCTTCTCGTGCCACGGGAACAGACAGTCCTTCGGCGTCCCCGCATGCATCGCCGAGAGCTCGTCCTGGCGAACTGCAAAGTCCGGGTGCCAGCTGCGCGGCAAGTGGCAGTACTCCTGTTTGAAGCGCGGGTTCTGCGGCAGAAACACCTCCTGAATGTTCGTTCCGTACGGCTGGTTGACGAAATACCGGAGGTCGCGCTCTTCGTACTGGATCGAGCACAGGATGCGGCCTTGCGCCATCGTGCCTTTCACGAGCTTGGACCAGACCAGTACGGGCTTAATCGACTCGACGACCTTGCTGCTGTCGCTCGCGGCCGTGGACGCCATGGATCCGGACGACAACCGCATCGAGTCCTCTTTCTGCACCACCGCGCGCTGCAAAACGCTGCTCGAGTTGAGCGACTGGCTGCGGCGCTGCATGTTGGCTGTCGCCTGCTTCACATTCGAGGACGCCGCGCTGCCATAGCTGATGTCGTCGCTCTGGTGCTTTTGCAGATTGCGGATCTGCTGCGCCTTCTGCTGCGCATTAACGCGCTGGCGCTCGAGCTGTTGGCGCTTCAGGTACTCGTCGACGTGCGGGCGCCAGTCCGGAAACGGTAGGCGCAGCGCGCCGAGCAGATCGTTCGCCGAGAGCTCGTCGCGGTCCCACACTTCGAGCGTCACGTAGAGCGGGCTCGTGTGCGCGAGCGCGAGCGACACGACCGCGTCCCAGCGCGGGTTGAGGTCGCGCTTGATGCGCGGCGTGGACGCGACCTCCTTGTTGTCGTAGAACACCTTCACGAACGGGTCGCTCGTGCCGTTCACGTCCGACGCCGGCAGGTTCTCCGCGCGCACGATCTTGATGATCATCTCAGGATGCTGCTGGCCGCTCACTCACCACACGCGTGTAGCTACAACGGAGAGAGAGCGTGTCTGTCTGTCTGTCCTCACCAGTGGTCAGTCACCACGCAGCGCGCGCCTGCTGTTATAGAATCAGTCAAATCGAGTCAATCCAATCCAATCGTACACCAGAACGCGGCGCCTTCCTTTCTGACGACGGCGACGACGACCGCGCGCTCGCAGCCACTTGCGCTCGTTCCGAGCCTTCCGCGCGCAATCCGTCACTCCGCCGCCGCTTCCGCGCAACGAGCCCACGAGCGTCTGAAAAGATCCACCTGCTCTGTCTGCCTATCCAGTTGGCTTCCTGTGACAAGCGCGGGCCACACACATAACACATCGACATCGCATATTGCCATGAGCACAACACCAACACCCATATACATTCGATACGATACGCTGCTCAATACAGCCGCTCCATTATTTGCGCATTACGCATTTACTGAAGCTCCATGGCGTGCGTCGAGATCAAGGAAGAAAGCTATCGAGACGACACAGAGAGCCAAGGGGGAGGGGCACATTACCTCAGTAGAGACAGAGACAGAGCGAGTGGCGGGGGAGAGACACGGGCAGGCTGCTGGCTGTACGTATGTAAGTGGGCGCGCTTCTCACAGTGATGATCGATCGAGAGAGAGAGAGAGAGAGAGATGGAGAGCGATCAGAGCCAAGGGAAGGGGCGAGCGAGCGACTGAATGGAGATCTATCAGCAGTAGCAACAGGCGCAAGTGGTAACTTCCGTTTTTTCCATCCGCAACGAGCGGCCGCACAAAGTCGCAAGTGTGCGCAAGGACACTCCTTCAGTTTAGATTTGGATGGAATGTAGCATACAAACTGACAGTCAACAGTGCAAAAGTGTACGGCAACGCAGTCATTTGGAGAGGTCGTTACACACTCGCGTACCCACCCAGGACACACCTCTTTAGATTATAAGCAGACTCGACTCGAAGTATTCCAAATCGAGGGCGACAGGAGCGTGGTCGCCTCCGATACAAAAACCAAGTCAGCGCTGCCACGTACTTTGGTGAGGAACTAGAGTAAACTCGTGATTTTACAGAAATCTTAAACCGGCGACAGTCAGGTTGCTGTGCAGATATTTACAGCTTTACAGTATACATCGGGCTGATATTGTGAGGTTTATGCTGGTGCTGAAATTTCAGAACCCCAGACGCATTATCATCCGTCCACAGCTCAGCTTCTGGTGATGACGAAAGACGCATCTTCTTCGTTCGGGTCTGCAAGCCGCCCCACGGCGTGAATGCACTCGAGTTACATTGTGCGTGGCGTTGATTTATATTCTACGGTACTAAGTAGTCAGTTAGCTGATTGCCGTTTAACTGAGCAGTCACTACTGAATTATCCAAGAGCTGCGCAGACCCAGACCCATGACAAAGCAGTACACGAAAGCGAAAATGAGCAAGAAGAGGCGAGTGACGGCCATGCGGAGGCGCTTGTCAGAAACCGCGACCGCTGCTGCAATAATCGGGGGTGGCAACAGCGTTGGAGAAGCCGCACGACTCATGCATCTCGCCCGTTCGACGGTACAGCACCGCCACGAACTAATTAGACGCGAGCCAGGA
>JAASFI010000373.1:0-31444 GCA_023333705.1 Globisporangium viniferum
CCCCCCCCCCCCCCCCCCTCCCCATCTCGGTACCTTTATCCGTGCACAATCTAAACTCTTCCAACTGCGACGAATTCAGTTCTGCCCCAGCGGAATATTCCAGACTTCGACTTTGCGTCTGGGACCTACTTTGACCAATAGATTGAGGCTCAAACTCAAAGTTTAGCAATTTTTGAAAACTCGTCCAGTCCCAATCTTCCACTCGACTCTCACCATCCGCGAGGCAGACTCAAACTCGAATACTTGCATCTATAGAGCGGACATGTACTAGATACCCCTTCTTACATTTGGGTTTAACGAAAAAAATGGTTTAGGTACTATAGGGTACTATAGGGATATAGGGGTACTCCAACCAACTACAGTTTATCAGTTGGCTACTTGAGCCTCTGACTGCCTCGAGTCAAAGAGAACCCAAGAACTGCGTATATATTATGAATAATATATTGACGGCGCTGCATTCTTCACAAGTCCGCGCGCGTTACTCTCTCGAGTCCATTCAGTCGGACATCTTCTTCATCAGCTTGCTGATCGTGTAGAGCACCTCTGCGGCTGTCGGTCGTTCACTGGGGTTTAGCAATGTACACGCGTTCGCCAGCTCCACCATCTCGGGCAAAGCGCTCGGCGAGAAGCTCACTTTGAGACGCCCACTCGAGACCTTGTGCAGGATCGCGGTCTCGTGGATGCGGTGACCGGAGTCCGTCTCCTTCACCTGGGCGTACGGCAGCTGGTGCAAGTCCAGTTCCGAGAGCACGACGCCGAAAGAGAACACGTCGGCCTCCTGGTCGTAGCGCTCGCTGACCATCACCTCCGGTGCCATTCAGAGCGACGTGCCGACTCCCGCAGTCATCGTCTAGTCGCTGCGCTCTCGGGACACGCCAAAGTCCGTGAGCTTTGCGTTGAGGTCCCTGTCCAGCAGGATGTTCTTGGACTTGAGGTCTCGGTGCAGCACGACCGGCTGGAACGAGTGCAGGTACGTCAACGCGTGTGAGATGTGCAGTGCGATCTTGACCTTGTCGTGGTCGAAGCCATGCGGTCGGTGCTCCACTTCTTCAAAGCGAGTCAGTGTGGCTCGCAGGTCGCCGCCCTCCATGAACTCGGACATGACGCACACGTCGGTCAGCGCGTCCCAAGCGACGCCGACGAATGTCACGATGCGCTCGTGCTCGAGCGCTGCCATGAGCTTCACTTCGCTCAGGAACGCGTTGATCTACTTCATGTTCTTGCACGACTCGGGGAGCAGCGTCTTGATTGCCACGACCTGGCCGTTGTACGTGCCTCGGTGCACTTCGCCGTAGCCACCACGTGAGACAAGCGCCATCGCTTTCACTTTCTCCTTCGGGATGCGGGCTTTCACGATGGCCTCGTTGTCCCAGAGACCGCTACCGCCTTGAGAGACCCTGCTCTGACCGGAACCATTCGAATTGTCACGGGAGTTGGTGGAGCCACCGCTGTCGCCAGCTGAGTACCTCAGTGACTGAGTCGTCCCCTCGGTTGTCGTGACGGTGCTACCTTGGACCGGCGGCGCCACAGACGGGCTAAGGAGCTGGTCTTCAAGCCTAGGCTCACGAATTCGCCGCTTGTGGCGGCACACGAAGAACACCACGAGCGTAAAGACGCCGACTCCACCCACGACGCCAAGGATTACTGGGACCGAGCTTGACCGCGCGCTTGGCATTCTCCGTCTTATCCTGGGGTTTGAGCCAAAAGTCGATGCTCTCCTTCCACGTGCCGTCGCTGACCGAGGCCTTGAACTCCACGCCGCCATCCTGGCAGAGCTCGCTAAAAGACTTGTACGTTTGCGAACTGTCCGCCTTAGTTGGGATTTTTGTGATGCCGACCACATCGTCAAGTGGTGCAAACCCGGCGATGCGGTAGTTGTACGTACACAGGACGCCATCTGGGCGCAGGTCGTAGTCGCATAGCCCATTGCGCGTTCTAGCGCGAGCTGGCTCACTCTCCTGGGCCCACGTAAGCTTCACCGCCGTGTTTGGGAACGAGAATCGGTACGCATTCGGGTACGGCGCGCGTGGGTCCGCGTCCTTGAACTCCTTGCCAATGAAAGGACCGACCTGCGGCTGGCCGTTGTCGCCGTTGATGTAGTCGCACTGCTTGGAGAAGACCGCCGTGGCCCTCTCACCCGAGACGGGCGTGCACTGGCCGCTGTCCATCGGCAGGTACGAACCGTACTCGGTCTCGTAGAGCGCGAGCGTCTCGTTGGTCTAGACAAAGACCACATCGTAGAAGACAATGTACTTCATCTTGTTCTTGCGCACGCACTTGTTGTCCGCCTCTGCGCGCGAGTTGTAGTCGATGCCCTCGGCCTGCATGTACATGAGCGCACCCTCGACCGACGCCGTGTTGACGGTGTCAAGGGGGTCACGGAAGCTTCTCTCAAAGGAGGAATAGAACGACGATACGAACATCTTGTTGGCTGCGTTCCAGACCTGAGCGTCGCTTTGTATACACGCGTGGACTGCACGCACGGGCTCCATGCGGTAGCTGTCACTACTAAAGATTGGCGCGAGCCCATCGACCCAGGCCGTGCGGTCGCTTGCTATTTGAGGCCGCGACGGATGTCGCCACTGTTCAAATGACTCGGAGGTGACGCTTCCGCCACCGATGAGAGCACCATGAGCGTCGTCACCACGACCGTCGTCGCACAGGCTCACATCAGGGGGTGCGGTGGGCTGCTGGCGGCGCTTCCGGAGGTCGGGTCAATCTCAAACGCGGGGCTCGCTGAGAGAGATAGAAGGTAAGAGGGAAAGTGAACTGTCGACGCTCCGAGTCGGCCGTCCTGAGTGAGTCCAGCAAGCGCAGACCGCGCTCACATCCCGCCTCATTGAAAGAAACGGAGCGATCTATCTATTCTAGCGACCTGCTTGAAACATTTCGTTCACATTTTCGGCGATCGACGGACGGACGGACGCAATCGGCTTCACTGGACAGGAATCAGCGACAGAAACATGAACTGGAGGCCACGTAACGGCTCCGCGATGTCTTACCGTGGTCGTGCGACTCTGAAGCGCAAATCAGAACTGAACTTTCGGTCGCAAGATCCCACCAACACGCAGAGTCGGAACCGACTGGTCAGAAACACAACCCAAGGGCGAAGTTTCGGATTATGGTGGAACTAGGTCGTCACAACTCGATGTGGCATGTACGTATTTGAATTGCTGGTTCTGATTATTCTCTTCTTTTCACTTAGTGTAATGGCTTGACAGCGACGACGAAGAAGCGCTTGAGGTTGAAGATCGTGCGGCCGTCGCTCTTCTGCTTGGGGTACGCCTGGGCGATCAGTTCGCGGTATTTCTGCTCAAACTGAATGGCCGCGGGCGTCTCGTTGCGGCCACCGAGCTGCTCCAAGTACGGCCCCAGGCCCGTGGACGACGTGAAGTCCGCGACCGGGTTCTCGCCCTCCATCACCTGCGCGTAGATGGTCGCCCACATGTCCAGCTCAATGTCTTGGTCGGCGCTTTTGAAGAGCTCGTAGTAGAACGACGGGTCGCGCTCACAGGTCACCCAGCGCACGTTCGCGACCTGGTCTGCGAGTCCGAGCTGCTTGGCCGCTTCGAGCATCAGCTGGTGGCTCGGTTGCTGGCGCGTGTCCGGGATCTGGAACGCGAGCGCACCGCCGGGTTTCAGGAACCTCATGAGCTTCGGCAGCAGTGCGGCTTGGCGCTCCGTGTCCACCCAGTGGAACGCCGCGTTCGAGTAGATGAGGTCGACAGGTGACGCTGGCGTGTAGCTCTCAAAGCTGTCCTGCGCGTAGCTGAAGCGGCTCGCGTCGAGTTCGGCGTTGCCAGCGTGGTCGGCCTTGCCCTTCTCGAGCATCGACGCGGACGTGTCGACGAACGTGACGTCGGCGTTCGGCCAGCGCTGCCTGGTAGAGGGTGGTCATAAACACAGACTATTGAGCGCTTGAGCCATTCTTTGCATAACAACCCGCAGCATGAAAACGATAGTGGATAAACGCACGTACAGGAATGCCGGTCCCATGTTGCACGAGCCAGCACCGAGGTCGACGATCGTCGGCGCGTCGCTGCTGTCTGGGAGCAGCGACTGCAGCGGCGGCACGCGGTTGAGCAGCTCGAGCGCGGGCCGCAAGCGCAGGTTCTCAAACTTGAGGTACTTGGCCGGCTGCCACTGCTGTGCGGCTCGGGCGGCGCGCTGCTTCATGGACTTCGAGAGGCTGGTTGAGAGGCTGCTTGGGTGGTCGCTTGAGCGCTTGGAGGCAAATTGGGGAATGACGAAGAGCAAGGTGGTTCCGATATTCGGCTCATGCCTCTCAAACGACGAAAGTGGTATCTCATTGTCCATCTTTTCGTTTGCTGGGTGCGTACCTATCATCATTCACTCGAGTTGATAGGTACGCATGCATGTTCACGTTCATATTCACTTGGGAAAGTAATCCTTGCCGATCATGCCGACTCATCAAAGTCCCATCGTCTGATTCACAGTTAATGGACACCGTTGGTCCCTTGAGCAACTCTAATCAGTCTGCTGTTGATGAGCGACTTTGCAGTTTGGGGTTGCTTCTCTGAAGCACCCGACATCCACTACTGAGCTGGAACGAGGTCATGAAATCGACGTGATGACATGCTAGCCGTGCGCATGAGTGATCTTAGTGCATGGGTAGCTTTTGCAGTTTCCTATTCCAAGTATTGGTCCTTTATTTTGAAATACGACTACGACAGCCACGAGAATAGGATAGGATACACACAGACACGTGAGGTAGAAGAAGCCTCAGCGCAGGCGACGCAATGCTTGGCGTTCCTCAGTGTGCTCTCTCTCTCACTTTCCCCACTAAATACATGAGTTTCTTCGGATTTTCGTCTACCACGGCTTCGCCACTCACATGATCGTTACTCGATCGTGAAACCCGTGACTTCCATCTGAATGACAAGCGATAATGCGATCCGCAAGTCTTTCTCCGTGTCGTACCGCGGCAAATCAATCCTGTTCGTTCACATCATAGACACATACGATTAGCATAATCTGGTTCTTTCCACCACACATTTGAGAATCGAGTGAGACGGATCGAATTTGTACCTGTTGAAACACGTGTGGGCTCTTGGGTACAAGCACTCTTCTTTGTTGACGCACTGGATAGCGAATGGGCAGATGCGACCGTCGTTCATGGTCAGCGCCTTGAAGCCCTGCACTGGAACACGCGCTGAGCCCGTCGTGAACTGAAGAAGGCGCGCTTTTTGCTCATTCGTGAACTCTTCGAGAATACTCCAAAACCATCCTGTGATACGCTCGTCGCGCTCGCCAACGTAGATCGTGTGGCTTTTCCAGTCCACGATGTCGATCTCAGGAATACCACACATCAGAAGCTCGAGCTCCTGGTGATCAAAAACTGACAGCAACTCTCTCGGGATCACTGCGAACAGACCTTGGACCAAAGATGCCAACTGGTTCGAGACGCTCGTAGCGATGATCCACTTGAAACGGAGATCGATGTACTCCATCTTGTTCTCCTCGGTCACTGGAATGTTCTCGCCATTTGGCTTCAGCTCGATGATTTTCGACTTGTCGGAGAGTTGGTCCACCGTCACACTATCCACAAAATGCACAACACGTTAAAAACTATCATCACCATCATTAGCATCCTCCTGTTCACATGCATTGTACTTACGTGAAGTCCAGCGCCAGAGATTCAACTCCATGGTTGTCGCGAAGCCATTTCAGGTTCTTGTGCAAGTCGTTGTCCACGAACTCCAAGTCTGAAAACGTGATCGGGATGCCGAGAATGTGCTTGCACAGAGGAAGAGCCAGGTGCGCGTCGATCAGGATACCTTCGAACAACGCTCGTCCAATGAAGCGACCAATCGCTTGGTAGTACTGTAGGGAGCAACAGAAACAAATCAAAACACAAAAGTGTCAGCCACCGTCTCTTGATCCCGCTAAAACAACTGCGTCCCCACTCACCATCAGATGGTCGACGCTTGCTTCAGCCGACGCAGGGTTGATCATCAACGCGTCGCCATTTCCACTCGTGTAAAACAAACCGGTCGTGTCATCGAACACCTCCTTGGTCATCAAAGTGAACCATTCGCGGACAAGACCACCTGCGTCCACACCAGGCTCGTTCGCGAATTTGATTCGCAGTGACTGATGCAGCTGCTCGGGAGTCGCCCATAGGAGCTGCTCGCAAGAGTTGTGCAGCAAGTTGTCTCGCTCAATCTCCAGCAAGAGATGCCCGTATTCCCACGGCACTTCCATCGCCGCCGTATGCTGCACGAACCAGGCGTGTTTCTGCTGGAACGGCAACAAGTGCACTTGCTCCAATTCCTCCAAAGTAAAGGTCGAGCTTTCGGAGCATCGGTTTGCGTTTGCGTGGTCAGGCGCATCCAGTTCAATGCGGCCGGTAGGGTTCTTCGGGGATACCACGATTCTTGACACGACACCGATCGAACCTGCACTCGCGGTGGAGCACATGGAGTCACGAAGCGACGACGACGATAGACTGCGCAGACTTTTCAGTGCTTTGCGATCCAGGTAATTTTTCTTGCGCACCCACACGAATTGTCCCTCGTCGTTCCGTTCTCGCGTCCACTCATGGCGCCGACGAGCAGATTGCTGGCGCAGATTCAAGCCGCTCAGCTTTCGCTTGAAAAACTCACGACTGATCTTGGACGACGATTTCGATGACTGCGAAGTCGCTTTGCTGCTCGCTTTGGCTTTTGTGCTCTCGTCGACGTACAGAATGTACTTTGTGCTAGACGATCCTTTCGTCGATAAGCTTCCGGACTCAGCGCCTTCCTCCATGGACTTCAGCTGCCTGTCTACTAATTTAAAAGCTGCGCGTAGAAAAACAAGAACAGCGTAATCAGCATTGTTTTTTGTGTGAACATCATCAGACATTGAGCAATGGAACAGAGGATAACGTACATCGATCGGTGCCGCACAGCATGCACGTCTTGTGGGCGTCGTAGCTTTTGAACGAGCACACCTCGCACTCCCACAGATGATTCATCTCTTGGTCACTATGATCGCATTTAAAACACACACACAACACCAGTCAATCGCTTCGCAAAACGAACCAAGTCACAAAAGCGCTGCAACACGCACCTGGCGATCACGTCCTGGCGCAGCATGGTCTCCGGCAGTGCGTGCTGTCGTAAGAAGTTCGCCTCCATCTTGTGCTTGAAGAAGATGTTGTAGATCAGGCACGTGAGCATCATCGCGCCGATGACAAAGTAAAACATAAAGTTGTAGCCCTCGGACGTCGCCTGAAGCCGTCTCGTCGCCACCACCGCGCTCTCCGTCTGCGCTGCTGCTAATGTCACCGCTTCCGCCGCCACTTGTAAACCACCACTCGTCATCGCCATAGTTGTCGCCACCATCACCAGCAGCATATTCAGCGCCAGTCCGCATTTCCGCTTCTTCATGCTGTCTCTCTGTGTTAATGCAATACAGCACTTGATGGCGTCGTCACGAGCGAGCGGCTCCTTCTTCTTCTTGATGACCTGCACACACGGACACACGGAGCTAATCCGCCGACCGCGCGCGAGTGAGTGGACGTGTGTTACAGCGGCGCTCGGTCGGTCTCAGTCTGTGGGTCTGTCAGTCAGTCGGGAGTAACGCAGATCCCGCCGAGCTTCTCTTCCTTTTCTTTCTTTCTTTCTTCTTTGGTTTCCGCACGCGGCCAGTTCCAAAAGGACGGGCTGGTGGGCTAATTGCTTTCAGTATCAGCTGCTGCTGATACTGAAAGACACGGAGGACGCCTGACAGACAGACTGCACGACGGCGCCAATAGAATCGAATGAATGCACTGGAGGTCCACCCCACATAGTAAAAGCCAATGCAAATCCTTGGAGCCGGTTTGGGCTTGAGCTTTTTTCCCCAGCACTCAGCCAGCTGGACTTTTTTGTGTGAAAAAGGTTGCGCGAAGGTCGCTTGAAGGAAAGGGGCTTGTAATTAGAATGATTGCTGTACTGACAGTTGAAGAGGCTTGTAATGAGGGGCATCACTGTGGTAGCTGAGGTTGTGAGCTGTGCTTGCTTTGACGTGTTGACGAAGCAGCACGCGCATTTATTGGGGCAAGTTGGCTGCTGAGCAGAAGCACATAGAGTGCGCGCGAGAGGAGATCTCTATTACTGTGGTGCACCAGAGAAGCGCTGTGTGAGCCCAGCTGACAGAGTATCGTCATGAGCGGCAGTAATGACGACAGCGGCAGCAAAGAACCCTCGTTCCTGAACGGCTTGGTCGAGTCGGCCGCGCAAGTGCTCGCGCCGAACAGCCTGCAGTTCAACGAGCACGAGTTCCAACGGTGAGGTTGCTGCGCTGTGATGGCGCCTGTGTAGTCTTCTGGGAGAGGATTTGCTTGTACTGACGGGCGCACCTTTCGCTACGCATTGCAGATCTCCGAAAGAAGTGCAGGATGCTGCCCGCGAGGCGGCGAAGCTCGTCAAGCCAGGCGATCTGATTTTCATCACTACGAGCGGCTTCCTGTATTCGATGGGGCGATATCTGACGGCGAATGATTACGACCACGTGGTGCGTTCAAGTGGATTATTCATGTGTAGCGCAGATTGAAATGCTTTCATGTATTGAATATTCACCGTCCTGCATGCATCCACAGGTTGTCGTGTTGGATGAGACACATGTGCTGCATGTCGGCATGCCGTCCGCACGACTGATGCCGCTTGAGCGACTGTTGTTACCCCAGCGTCAACCAGTTGTACGCAACTCATAATCGGTGCTTCTCGGATATTGTTTAAATGATTCCAGTGTTGGCTGATTAAATGCATTTTGTGCTTGCTTCAGGTTCTTCGTGTACCAATGAAAGAAGTAGAGCAACAGAAGTTTCTTCGATGCGCACGCGAGTTGATCGGCCGCAAATACGACGTTGTCAGGTATGTGAATGCACTTTGGAAATGCCAAATCGAGGTCTAATTCCTGGTTGTTTTTCTTTTCTTTTACAGAGCGTATCAGCTTGTGTTGCGTTTGGCATTGAAGAACCTGGCTGGATCGACACCGCTCCGCAAACTGCCAGTCGATATGCAAAGCGACGCGTGGATCTGCAGCGATTCCATCATGTGAGAACTCCATCATTTGCAAGACTATGAGGATCCTGAAGACCAATGCTCATCAAAAATGCGTTGCTGTTGCTACTGTGTGCAGGGTATTACTCGCTGGTTGTAGTGAACGATTTCGAGAAGCACTCATCAAAGCGCGTCAAAAGAACCAATTAGGTATGTCCGCGCTTTTAGGATGCTTCGTAAAAGGCACATTGTCGCAATTGTACATGCAGCTTGATGGACCTTCCGTTAATGTTGTTGGTTACAATTTACCACTTGAATAACAGATTTGTTCACTCTCGGCAGTGCCTCACTCTCGGATTTTACAAGGATCCGTGCAATTGACCCGGACGCGCTGACGCGTGTGGCGCTACCGCTCGTTGACTACACTTTACTACCGCAAAAGCGGCCATGGCAAGCGCACGTCCCAGAGCTGGTGCACCTGATCGCGAAAGTGCAAGCTGGGAAAATGAAGTGGCCGCTGTTCGAAGAAGCCATGTTTCCGAAGCTGCAAGCGCTCTCGGACCAGATCCCTCCAACGGATTGGTCCATGCAAAAGAAAGCCAAGGTGATGGGGTACGCCATGGTCTTGCTGATCATACTGAAGCGAGGCATGACGGTGACTAGGCTCTTGTTGCGGGTCATGCAGCTCGTGCTGCTGCGCTACTGTGCACAGCAACTGCTCAAGCACCTGGACAAGAACTTCATGGCCAAGTCCATCCTCTCCAAACTGTAACGATTGAGACGCGCGCACACGCGTGCACCCTTTTAGATAACTGGATGAGCGATAACATGATAAAGATTCCCTTGGTGATGTTTGAGGAGCATCATCTGTTCGTGTTCACAACTTGTTTGCTCAGACGCAAAAATGTAGCCATATTGATAAAAAAAGACCGAATCACTCTTCCAACTTCAAGCAGGTTGCCCACACGGCGCAGGCTTGCGATGTTTTGCTTTGTTTGCCATCCAGGTTGCCGATATGAACGATGGTGATTTGAGATCTCAAGTGACATCTCGTTTACAATATGAGTGCTGATTTCCGAGACTTGGCGCAAGCTCGTTGTCTTGCATGTTGAGTGAGCTCGTGGATTTTCCAAGTAAGAATTGGGGTTTCCACACCATTGTAAACCGGTATAATACCGGTATCTCAGCCAGATTGCTGGGCTTCCAGGCGGTACCAAAATCCAAGTTGAATCTGTCAACACAAACAGAAGGCACTTTGACAAGCAACTGAAGCTGTTCAAAAGCACGAACACGCACCAACTGCTCGCGACATTCGAAAATCGGCAGCTTCCTTCACACGTCCACTCAAGCTCCACACCCTCAACTCAAGATGGCCAACGTCATTGTGGCAGCGCAGCACGCCGGCGGCGTCGCCAAGGGCGGGCTCTGCCTGCTCGTGATCGACCAGCAGGTGGACTTCCACCCGGGCGGCTCGCTCGCGATCCCGACGGCGAACGACGACGCCGAGCGTATCGCGGCGTTCATCACCAAGCATAGCGCCAGTCTGGCGCAGCTTGTGTTCACGCTCGACTCGCACCAGCGCTACCACATCGCGCACGGCATCTTCTGGGAGAACGCGCAGGGCGAATCGCCCGCGCCGTTCACGCTTATTACGAGCCAGGACGTCGCTGATTGCGTGTGGAAGCCGCGCGACGCGAGCCTCAAGGAGTACGCGCTCGCGTACACGCGGTCGCTCGAGAAGAGCGGCAAGTTCACGCTCTGCATCTGGCCCGAGCACTGCATCATCGGTACGCCTGGCCACAACCTGGTCGAGAACGTGCGCAACGCCGCACTCGAGTGGACCAAGCAGTCGCTCAAGCAGATTCAGTACGTGATGAAGGGCAGCAACTCGTTTACGGAGCACTACTCGGCTCTGCGCGCGGAGTTTGAATTGCCACACGACCCAGCGACAAGGTAATTATTTTGTGTGATGGCTGATAGTGTTATGTGGTATGTGAATTCTAACTTTACTGCTTGTGCGTTGTGTTGACTTGTTGCTCCCAGCTTAAACCAGAACCTCATTAACGTGCTCAAGCACGCGGACAAGGTGGTGATCTGCGGCGAAGCGCTCTCACACTGCGTGAACTACACCGTGCGCGACCTCGTGGACGCGTGGCCCGCCGAGCGCATCCAGGACCTGGTGCTGCTGACCGATTGCGCGTCGCCCGTGACGGGCTTCGAGTCCGCTGGCCAGGAGTTTTTGGACGACATGGCCAAGAAGGGACTCACGCTCACCACGTCCACGGAGTTTGCATTTTAAGAGTGCGTTCTCCATTTTCATCTAATGCGTACGTGTTCGAAGCAAGTAGCAGTGTAGCCATGTAGCGAGCGATCAAAGTAGATCTGCTATACAACAATAACAACAGCAACTATGAACCCGTTTTTGTGAGCTTGGCTTTGGCTGCATGCGTGTATGGGCATTGTCACCCGCATGGGCATATTCGGTGGGCGGTTGCATTTCCATTTTCTTTTGCTTTTTCAGCATCGTCCCATGGAACCCAAGAATGGTACATTTGTCGTCTTGTCATTGGCCACAGTCGCATGAAAAACCTCGCGGATCCGTAACAGCCGCCACATAAAACCTCGTCACGCATGCTTTTCCGAAACCAACACGACCGCCCGCTGAACTTTTCCAAGCGCGCTTAAAAATAATCAGCCCCCTTCCGCTTCAACTCACCCACGTTTTGCATGCATATATCTCGTCGATCTCTTTCTTGTATTTGTGCGAGTCTGGTTCCCTCGACCACTGTTATCGTCGATTGTGACTGCGCCTACAAACAAAGCCGCTCTTCTGCGTTGCTATTACCTCTCTTTGGCATTCGCGGCTCATGCGCTCATGCTTCGGACCTCTCCGTCACACACAGCATGTAGCAAGCGCGCACCCATTTGTGAACGTGCTTGCTTGCTCTTCCAAAAAAATATCATCGCTGAAAAATTTAAGCGCGCTTGGGCAGCCGCCCCGATCTTTACGTCGGAGTGATTGTCACGCGCTTGAAAAACCTCGCCACTTCAACTCGAAAAACCTCGGCGCTCCCGCCCCCAAGCCGCCGCGCGTCCCTCCCCCGGTCTCGCCCCCCTTCTTCCTGCAAAAGCCCGCAACGCGCAGTCGTGAAACGGAAGAGGGGCAGACGCAGACAGCAGCAGCAGCAGCACAGCGAGCGAGGCGTCCGCAGCAGAAGAAAGCACAGAGAAAGCATCATCGGCATCCGCTCCACTCACTGCAAGAGAGAGAGCGATATCGACTGCTTTGATCTGTGAACCCTCTGCACGAAGAAAGCAAGAGAGAGAGAGAGAAAGAAGAAGAAGAAGAAAGCAAGTCAGTTGAAGACCCACCAACAGCACCATGGCGCAAGATCTCCCAATCACCTTTGGCGAAGTCCTCAACGTAAGTAGCGACGCTGTGTGTGTACCAGTAGCTCATTGCCTCTCTGTTATTGCCGCATGTGCATGCGCGATCCGCTTCCCCATGGTCTCTCCCCCTTCAAATAGGAGAAAAAGATCTTTTTGTGTGGGGGACAAAAAGCAGCTGTGGGGGAAAAAATAAAAAGGGGGAGCAGATGTATGGAGATTGGTTGATTTGGAGACTGTGCGCATGCGCCTGCTAAGAGCAGACGTTTGATGAGAGAGTTGTGTGACGAAGTTGAAGTGGGCTCTAATCTTGAACTGTGTACTTATGCCATTGTTTTGTGATGTTGCAGTTGGGCGCCCTCGGTGTGAACCCGGACTATGTCAAGTTTGGCACAACGACGATGGAGTCGGACAAGTTTGTCTGCGTCTGTGAGCAAGTGAACGGTCAGGCGAGTGTTGTGATCGTGGACTTGTCGGCCGGCAACAGCGTGCAGCGACGACCGATCAACGCCGAGGCGGCGATCATGAACCCTGTCAGCAAAGTGATTGCGTTGCGATCAGAGAACCAGCTCCAGATTTTCAACATGGAGCTTCGCGCGAAGATGAAGTCGCACTTGATGAGCGAGCCAGTGGTGTTTTGGCGATGGATTTCGGTTAACTTGATTGCGCTGGTCACCTCGTCGGCTGTGTACCACTGGAGCATTGAAGGCGACTCCGCTCCAGTGAAGGTTTTTGACCGTCACGCGAGCCTCGGTCCAGGCACCCAGATCATCAGTTACGAAGCTTCGGGGGACAACAACTGGATGCTTTTGGTCGGCATTGCTCAAGGCGAAGGAGGCCGAATCGTTGGCAACATGCAGCTTTACTCGATGGAGAAGAAGGTCAGCCAGGTGTTGCAGGGCCACGCCGGTGCGTTCGCCGAAATGACACCGCCAGGAAGAACCGACCCAGGTCAGGTTCTGATTTTCGCTGGCACGAAGGGTGACACTCCGCAGCAGTTGTTCATCATGGAAGTTGGTCGCGACAGAGATGCTCCGGGTGGCGTTTTCCGTCTCCCACCATCGAACATTCCGTTTGCCGCCGACGCCCAGAGCGATTTCCCAGTATCGATGCTGGTCACTCCAAATGACGACGTTATTTATATGATCACCAAGATGGGCTACCTCTTCCTTTTTGACGCGCACACTGGCAAGCCTCTGTACCGCGCTCGTGTGTCCCAGGACACCACTTTTGTGACCACGCTTGAGTCGAAGTCGAAGGGTATGCTCGGTATCACCCGCCGTGGTCAGCTTTTGCAGTTCGCTATCAACCGCACGAAGCTTGTACCGTACGTCGTGAACACGCTGAGAGACTCGCAGCTCGCGCTTTCGTTGGCGACGCGTTTGGACCTGCCTGGCGCTGAAGAGTTGTACTTCACGGAGTTCAACCGTCTGGTGTCCGTGAACGACATCCAAGGTGCCGCTCGTCTCGCCGCCGCTTCTCCTCAGGGTGCGTTGAGAACGCCGCAAACCATTCAGCGCTTTCAGCAGATGCCTGCACAGCCTGGTCAGCCACAGCCTATCCTGCAGTACTTCAGTGTGCTGTTGGAGAAGGGAACGCTGAACAAGATGGAGTCGATTGAGCTTGCGCGACCGGTTTTGATGCAAGGACGTGGCCAGCTTCTCCAGAAGTGGCTCGCTGAAGACAAGCTTGAATGCTCGGAAGAGCTCGGTGACCTTGTCGCTCAGTCTGACACGACGATGGCGCTTTCCGTTTACCTGCGAGCCCAAGTGCCAGAGAAGGTGATCAACTGTTTCGTCCAGCGTGGTGAGTTCGACAAGATCGTCGCGTACGCCGTCCAGACGAACTTCCGTTGCGACTACACCTTCATGCTTCAGAACTTGGTTCGCGCGAACCCACAAGGCGCGTTGGACTTCGCCCAGAAGCTCGCTGTCGCGGACAACGGTCCACTTGTTGACGTGAACTCTGTCGTTGACATCTTCATGCAAGTGAACCGTATTCAAGAAACGACTGCGTTCCTCCTTGAAGCTCTGAAGAACAACCGCCCGGAAGAAGGTTTCTTGCAGACTCGCTTGTTGGAAATCAACTTGCTTGGTGGATCTCCTCAGGTTGCTGATGCGATTTTGTCGAACAACATGTTCTCGCACTACGACAAGCCACGCATTGCTGCTCTTTGCGAGAAGGCGGGACTCTTCCAGCGTGCGTTGGAGCACTACACTGAGCTTCCAGACCTCAAACGCGTTGTTGTGAACACCCAGGCGATCAACCACGAGTTCATCGTGACGTTCTTCGGTACTCTCACCAGCGAAGTCTCGATGGAGCTTATCAACGCTTTGTTGGCCCACAACATGCGCCAGAACCTGCAAATCGTTGTTCAGGTCGCTACGAAGTACGCTGAGCAGCTCGGTGGCAAGGAGCTGATTGACATTTTCGAGAAGTTCAAGTCGTTCGACGGTTTGTACTACTTCTTGGGATCCATCGTCAACTTCTCGCAAGACCCAGATGTCCACTTCAAGTACATTGAGGCTGCTACCAAGATGGGTCAGTTCAAGGAAGTGGAGCGCGTGTGCCGTGACTCTTCTGTGTACGACGCTGTCCGCGTGAAGGAGTTCTTGAAGGAGTCGAAGCTGCAGGACCCTCGTCCATTGATCCACGTGTGCGACCGCTACGATTTCGTGGAGGAATTGACGCAGTACTTGTACTCGAACAACTTGTTGAAGTACATCGACGTGTACGTCACGAAGGTGAGCCCTCAAAAGACTCCGATTGTGGTTGGCAAGCTCCTCGACTTGGACTGCAACGAAGACTACATCAAGAACCTGCTGAACCAGATTCCGCAATGCCCAGTGGACGACTTGGTCGACCAGGTTGAGAAGCGTAACCGTCTTCGC
Organism: Globisporangium viniferum; assembly: GCA_023333705.1. NCBI lineage: Eukaryota > Oomycota > Peronosporomycetes > Pythiales > Pythiaceae > Globisporangium > Globisporangium viniferum. Next base: position 15,269 of record JAASFI010000373.1, read on the forward strand.
TTGCTTCAGCCGTGGTTGGAGACCCGCGTTTCCCAGGGCAACACTGAGACTGCCACCCACAACGCGATCGGTAAGATTTACATCACGCTGAACAGAGAGCCACAGCAGTTCTTGACGAACAACCAGTTCTACGACTCCCAAGTGGTCGGTTTGTTCTGCGAGAAGCTCGACCCATCGCTTGCTTTCTTGGCGTACCGTCGTGCTGGTGGTGCTTGTGACGAAGACCTCATCCGTGTCACCACTGAGAACGGTTTGTTCAAGGATCTGGCGCGCTACCTTGTTGAGCGTCAGGACTTGGACCTTTGGGGCAAGGTCCTTGTGAAGCAAGAAGAGGGAGAAGCGGAGACTCCAAACAGACGTGCTTTGATCGACCAAGTTGTGCAGACGGCTCTCCCAGAGACCAAGAACCCAGACGAGGTGTCCACCACTGTGCGTGCGTTCATGAACGCGGAGCTGCCGAACGAGCTGATTGAGCTGCTCGAGCGCATCGTGTTGCAAGGAACGGACTTCTCGAACAACCGCAACCTGCAGAACTTGTTGATTTTGACTGCCATCAAGGCGGGCAAGGAGAAGGTGATGGACTACGTCAACCGTTTGGACAACTTCGATGGTCCAGATATCGCTCGCATTGCTGTTGGCGAACAGTACCAGCTCTACGAAGAAGCGTTTGTGATCTACAAGAAGACCAAGCACAACGTGGATGCGATTGCCGTCTTGTTGGACAACATCAACGACTTGGAGCGCGCGTACGAGTTTGCTGACCGCTGCAACGAGTCTGAAGTGTGGTCGAAGTTGGCAAAGTCCCAGCTTGACCGCAACTTGGTGCACGACTCGTTGTCTGCGTTCATCAAGGCTAACGACGCCAGCGCGTACGTGGATGTGATTGCTGCTGCCGAGCGTGCGAACGACTACGGCGAGCTCATTCCGTACTTGAAGATGGCGAGAAACACCGTGAAGGAGCAGTACCTTGACACATCTCTCATCTACGCGTACGCCAAGTGCGAGAAGTACTCGGACTTGGAAGAGTTTATTTCGGCTCCAAACGTTGCTCAGATCCAGAACATTGGTGAGAGATGTTACGATGAAGGCATGTACAACGCTGCGAAGCTGTTGTTCGTGAACATCAACAACAATGCGAAGCTTGCGATCTGTTACGTGCGTCTGGGCAAGTTCAGAGAGGCCGTGGACGCCGCCACCAAGGCGAACTCCGTCGGCACGTGGAAGGAGGTGAACTACGCCTGCGTTGACGTGGGTGAGTTCCGTCTCGCTGGTCTGTGTGGCCTGCACATTATGGTTCACCCTGACCACTTGGAAGAGCTGATCCTGCACTACGAGCGCCGCGGTCACTCCACTGAGCTGCTGAAGTTGATGGAGCAAGGTCTCGGTCTGGAAGGTGCGCACGCTGGTATCTTCACTGAGCTTGCGATCTTGTACTCGAAGTACCTTCCAACCAAGCTGATGGAGCACATCAAGATCTTCCACACGCGCATGAACGTGTCGAAGGTGTTGCGCGCCTGCGAGAAGGGACTCCACTGGGACCACGCTGTGTACTTGTACAAGGAGGACGGTCAGTTCGACAACGCCGTGCGCACGATGGTTGACCACCCAGTCGCTTTTGCCCACGACCTTTTCTTGGACTGCATCCAGAAGGTTCGCAACCAGGAGATCCACTACAAGGCGATCAACTTCTACCTTGAGCAGCACCCACTGGAACTCACTCGTCTCTTGCAAGTGCTGACTCCAAACCTGGACCACGCCCGCGTGGTTCACCAGCTTCGCAAGACCAACAACCTTCCTTTGGTTGTGGAGTATTTGAAGGACGTCCAGAAGGAGAACTTGTCCGCGGTGAATGAAGCCCTGAACGAGATCTTGGTGGACGATGAAGACTACGTCGGCGTTCGCGAATCGATCGACTCGTACGACAACTTTGACCAGATCACTTTGGCTCAGAAGTTGGAGAAGCACGAACTGCTGGAATTCCGTCGCATTGCTGCGTACTTGTACCGAAAGAACAAGCGATACCCGCAGTCTGTGAAGCTTTCGAAGGCGGACAAGATGTACAAGGACTGCATCGACTGCGCGTCTGACTCGGATGACCCAGAGCTCGCAGAGGACATTCTCCGTTTCTTCGTCACGGTGCACGACAAGGAGTGCTTCGCGGCGACCCTATTCACTTGCTACAAGTTGATCAAGCCTGATGTCGCATTAGAGCTCGCTTGGCGCAACGGCTACGTCGACTTTGTGATGCCATACATGATCCAGTTCATCAAGAACCTGAACGAGAAGGTGAAGACTTTGGATGAACGAACCCGTGTGAAGCAGGAGGCGGCTGTCGACACTGCTCCAATCGATGCCGGCTACGGTATGGGTGGAGGTCTGCAGCCAATCATGGCGATTGCCGCGACCGCGTATAACGACCCATCGGCGCAGTACGGTGTCGGCATGGGTATGAACCCGGTCATGGGCATGAACCAGGGCTACGCACAACCAGGCATGGGCATGAGCCAGGGCTATGGCCAACCACAAATGGGAATGGGTGGCATGCCTGGAGTGAACCCATACGGTGGTGGCTACCAGTATTAAGTAGCATAGGATCGCGCCGCCACGTTGGCTCCCTCATCTCAGAAGCGCTCGCTGGAGGATCGTGCGTCTCGAGTGCTTTCTCGGTTGGCTGTGAAGAAAGAAAGGTGTGTGGATATCTCTATGTCTTAGATTCATTTGTTCACACGAGTCTTTAATTCTGAAGAGCAATCGGCAGTTTATGTTTTTTTCTTGATCGTTGCTTCTGATTTTGTTCTGCACGCATCATCAAACACAGAATAACTCTTCAAATCGAATGTACGTGTTTCAGTTGTACGAGCCCGTGGTGTCTCGCCACCATGCTCGCCAGCCACAGTTCTTCAGTAGCGTTATCAGTAACATACATGGTTGTGTTCAAAGGCGCACGTGCGTTTGAAAGTCAACCTTGGACTACTGTAGGTGGCGACGTCCTGGCCAAGCAAGCGCTGCTTCCTTGACAGTTTTCTCTTTGGCACCACAAGAGCTGCACACCACCAAGTCGAAGGAGTGTCGAACGAAGGCACTTGCAGGTCTTCCATCGAGGTGATCGGTGACTGCCACCAAGTGGTCCAGATTGCCACCACTACCAGAACTACATCCGCTGATGGACGAGTCGGGACTTGGATCGATCCGCTTCGCGAACTCCTTCCTGGCCGCGCGTGATGAGCGGGACGCCGCCACAAAGACGGTGGGCTCGAATCTTCCAGGCATCGCGATAGGCTCCAGCCTGGCACTTGCCCAACAAGTTGCTCAGCAGATGATCATATAAAATTATACTCTTTTAAGCGATAAAGCGAGGTTTATCGCTTAAAGAAGTGGGTACTCCCTTATCCGTCTGTGGCAAAAAGCAAAGCAATTTGTTGCAACACGCGAATCGCTTGGAAGATGCAGCCCGCGCTGGACACCCTCGACCGCGGCGTGCAGCAGCTCTTCGCGAGACCCGCGCGCCGCAGGAGTCACCACCACCACCAGCAGCAGCATCGTCACCACACACCTCAGCACCCTCCGTTGACGCCTTCCGGATCCACATCGACGCGCGCACAGCACCCGCTCTGCGAGTGTCTCGCGCTGCAGCCGCTGCCCGACGACTGGCAGCACCTGCGGCGCCACCCTGTGCTCAAGCGTCACGTGCTCTCGCGATGGCAGGAGCTCTGCGATCAATACGACGACGACAAAGCTCCACAGCAACAGCAGCAGCAGTACACTGATCATCAGCAGGACAAGCTTACCACGCCTGTGTCAGTTGCGTACGCGAGACGGCGCGCGATTGTCGTGCAGAGCGTGAATGCGCTCTGCGTGCTGTTCTACCAGTGCGGACTGCTACACGTGCGCGAGATCGAGTTTGTGCGCTTGATTGTCGCGAAGACGCTTGCGCATGGGCTGGGCGACGTGCTATTGCTGATGCGCGAGAACCGTCAAACGAGCGAGTTGCCCTTGCGGGTGCGCATGCTGCTGCTCCACGTGGTATTAGACCAAGTTGTTCTAGGTGTGGATCACAACAGCAAGCGCGAATTACAAGGGGGTTTAGACGCGAGCCAGCGACTGATCGAGGACGTGTGCACGAGTCTGCAGGAAGAAGTGCTTGAAGCGTTGACGACCAAGAGAGCACGAGGCAAAGCGAAAGCTGTCGGAGCTACGCCCAGTCGGACGAACGCGAGCCCAGGGGATACGAGGGAAGCAGAGCGACGAGAACCGGTGAGGAGTTCTGTTGCACCAGTTTGCGAGTTTTGCGGACAATCCGACAAACCACCTGATGTCAGCAGCACTCCCTGGATCGAGCTCCAGAGACTGAGCTCAACGGTCCAGAAGGTGCTTGATGGCGTGGAGAATGGGGGGTTGTTTCCAGACGAAAACAAGAGCGCGACACTGTCCAAGCTCGCCAGTTTGCGCAATTTACTGGCGAGGTCTGACGTGAAACTGCGGCTCGCAACGCGTGCAAGCACTCGGTTACAGCTGCAAAATGATAGACAACTGCACGGCGGCACTCTCCAGCACCGGTGGACCTTGAGTGTGACGAGGTACAAGCAGATTCGCTGGAGCTCGATATCAAATCCAAGAGCACTAGCACGAAAAGAGAGCGCAACAGCACTTGATGCCAACGTGGTGCTGTGGGGAAACGTGTGGGAACGAGAGCTTCACCGCTTCGCTCCAGCAAAGCACGTGGGCGTTTGTGAGATCATTGCTCACTGCGCGAAAGTGGATTCCTTCACTCGCGTTCCAAGCCTCAGCAAGACCATCAAGCTCCGCAGAAGCAGCAGCAGTGACAGTACAGCAAGTCTTCCAGGGTATCGTCTCGTCTGTCAAGTGCTGCGAGCGCTGCAAATCGATTGCTTCACCGCGATCCTGCTGTTCATGCGAGCCTGGAGTTCGATCACAGCGCTAGGGACCCTCTCAGCCATTGGAAGCCACCGCCCTTCGCGAATACAAGAGTCAAATACGACGGTGATGACGAGAGTGAGCAACTCGGTTGCAGCAGTTTGTCGGTCGTACCTGGCGCAATTGCTCAGCGATTCTGAGCGACAGATATGGCTTGAAGCAGAAGACAACAATCCTGCTCTTCGTTTACAAGTCAAGAAGAAGAGAGCTGCGGAGACGTCAGTGAACGGTGAGCAACTCGTCGAGCTCTTGCATTCTCTGTACACTATCTTTGCTGATGCGCTCGTCTGTGATGATGCCGGTGATGGCTCGCAACGACCGCCGTACTGCAGACACTGGGATCGTATCTTGCTGCTCGCTCGCCCGATGGACGGATCAACAGTCAGCGATGAACATTCAGCTGGTTTAAGATGGTTGAACGCACTTGAGCTCTGCTGCAAGCAGCTCTATACCAACGACAGCAGTGGCGAGGCGTCCAGTTTTCAGCAACATGGCGCGTTCAAGACTGCTTTTGCGAGTTACTCGCAGCACATCGTTCGTGCGATTGTTGCAGATAATGGACAATCTATATCAAGTGGTGTTGGCGGCTTGTCTTCGTTTCGAGAGCCACTCGTGCGCACAGAGGAAGACTTGCAATCCGTGCGAGAGGCGGTGACTTCGATCCTGGTATCAATATCAGAAGGAGGAGAAAGACAAGGCTCACACTGGATAAGCGGGCTGGTCGTCCAGTTGCTCCACACTCAGATGCACCACCGCTCTCGTGCGTGGAGTATGGAGCTGAGCCTAACGTATCGCCGCGGCTTGGACCAGCTCTTCTTCCCAGCGCTGGCATCGTGCGTCAAAACGCTTTGTACGAACCAACACAGCGACGCACAAGCCCAAGGACGAGTGAAGGCAAGCGAAGTAGAGGAGGACCAGTTTTTTATAATCCTCAGCCAAGTCGCCGAAGGTTTACACGCGCGCCACGGGAGTCACGCCGTTACGACAGTTCTGCTGGGCTTCTGCACCGACTGGGATGCGTATCAGCTCAAGGCAATCAACAACACAAGAGGAAAACGAAGACCTTTAAGAAGACTGTGGGGTCGTGCGAGTGTGTTGAAGTTGCACGTGTTTGTCAACATTTTGCAGATCTACGAGTCGGAAAGCGTGTTGGCGAACGAGCGGGGCGAAGTGCTACAGTTCCTGGGCGATGTGCTTCAGAGTGTGACGAATTGCCCACAGGCGCTCGAGGGAAAACTGTTTTACGTGCTTTCACGTATCAAAAATCGTCTCGAGAACAAGCATCTGGTTGGTGGTGGCAGCGGTGGTTCTCATATTCCTCCCACAGGTAGCGACCTCCAAGAGGATGAGCTCCCAATTCCGGTACTCATTCCTGGCACTTACGTGAAGCAAATCGGACCGATCTCCCATTCAAGTGATCCGCTGGCGAAGTTCATGTACCAGTTGCACATTGGAACGATCCTCCAGGTGCGCGAAGCAGTCGAGAAACTGAAAAGTGACTCGGTCGCTCTTGAAAATCTCGCCCAACACGTCTCGCGCTGGGTAGCACTCATGCAGCTCAACGATCCGCGAGCAGCCTTTGGGAAAGAGACCAAACTGAGCTTTGCGGTACTCTGTAATCGTCTCATGTGCTGGCTGCCGGACGAAACGATCCACGAAATCCGGCAAGCAGTCACCCCCGTGGACCAGGATTTTGTTTACGCGCTCGCTGCATTCGCAGAGAGCTACGGCTTTCATCATGAGGACGAGCACACGATGGGGATGTCCACGGGCTCGAGTGTCCGCCTTGAGCTGCTCATCCGGTCGTTCGTGTACTCTTTCGTGGTACCCGACCTGTGTGAGCTCACAGACGTTGTGATGAACGCGATCATCAGTTGCACGTCCACAAAGTCACGAGACGCACTCATGAAGATGACGCAGCGAATTTCTAGCGTCTTACTCGTCGAGGTCGCGATCGAGACGCTGCGCCTGAGTCTGAGCACCGAGTGTCTCTCGTACTTGGACAGAATCAGCCAACAGGATGATCACCATCAGCAGATGTCTGACGAAGGCGATGACTCTGTCAACAGGTTATCGAACGCGCTCAGCATTGTCGGTTTGTCGTCTGCGCTGTTCAACTGTCACAATATTTCGTGGTCGGCGTCGCTCTTTGACGAACAGGCCGCGCAACACTGGCTGCTCTGCTTCTTCGACTGCATGGTCTACTCAGAGCAATCGCGCGCGCTCACACCGGTGGACGAGCTACTGTCGAGTCTCGAGTTCCTCATGCAACAGTCTCCGAATGGGGACCGCATGGCGAAGCACAGCTACCTACTGGTAGCGCTGCTTTGTACGGTGTCGTTCTCTCAGTCCCGAATTCCGCAAGCGCTTTGGAGCGATTTCGACACGAGCTTATTGGAGATCACGCAAGCGATCCTGGCGGTGCTCTCGCCGCCCAAAGTGTCAGATGGCGGAGTCGCTCAAGAAGACGATGAATGCGAGATTCTCTTTGTTCAGGTTGACCCACTGCGCGTGGCTCGAGCGAAAGTGTCGGAGGAGAAAGTGGAGCTTGGCTCAGAGCTTCCTGGGGGTGCGAGAGGTAGTACTGCGCTGGCCAAGCGGCTTCAAAATGGTTATATGGATGGACAAGATCCAGATGACCAAGTCGATAGAGGAGACGCTCGAGTCTTTGTTCGATTCAACACGTGGCTCGCAAGCGCCATCATCTACTCGCAGTCGATCGCCGCGGCTCTTACAACCAGCAACAACGGTGGTGGCGAAGAGAATTCCTGGGAGCAGGTGTTTGCAGACTACGTGGTATATCTCTACCTGCCGCTCGAATTTGGGAACTCCGTCTCAAGGCTCCTGGATGCCTGGGTCTCGGTGTGGATGCGGATGAATCTGGAACAACAGCTCGCAGCAGGAGAAAATGGAAACGCGCTCAATCAGTTGCTGCTATTGCTACCATTTCAGCAGAAACTGTTCAGCCGCTTGAGCGCCACCCGACCTCCACAACGCAGCGAAGACTCGAGTTCTGCTGCAGATCCAGTCTGGAGGTTGGTGTTCACAAGCGCTTACAAGGTTCTTGAGAGCATCAGCAACGCTCCGGATGATATTGACGCTGCGATTGTCGTACTGGACGACGTGATTGAGAAATTCGATCTCGTGAACCTATCGACGACGACGGCGAGCGGAAGAGGAGGGGGAGCGCTTGTGCAATCGGAGCTGCTGGCGCTCGAGTTCAATGCTCTGTGCTCTCATCAGTGTCTCGCGCTGCTGTCGGACGTCCAGACGATCCACGTGCTGAAGTATCCACTGGAACTGGTTGCATTTTGGCATATCACGACCCTCGAAAGTGATGAAACCTTGGGTTTCGTTACTTTACCAGTATCGTCGCAGCAGTGGGACCTAGAGCGTGTTCTTACGGCTCTGGGATCGAGTATCCACACACAAGGAGAAGAACCTCTAAGCCCAAGTTCTAGTTCCGAAACTGAGAATGGACAAGATGCTACGATGAAACTCAGTGAGGAGATGACGGCATTCTGGTACGAGTGGACGCAGATGATCCAGTTGAAGTACGCGTACTTGGACCCAACCAAGTGTGAGCAGTTCGTCCTCGCTGCGACCCAGGCAGTGTCAGGACAAGCGCTTGCTCAGCCTTAACACGCATGAACGGACACCCTGAAGAGTTAGCTACACAAGTGAGACTTATCGTCAAATCAAGCTTGCATTTAAACGCGTGAGTTGGTTTTGAATCCACCCAAAGGGTGGGTCTACAGTTCGTACGACACGAAGGAATGGTGAAAAATTAGAGCGTGCATCCAAGCAAGCAGGCAAGATCATCGAGTTACTATCGTGCGTCATCTCTTCACTCGCACTGGGACTCGGAGAGCTCTTCTTCAGGCACCGCGAGTCGCATCTCCGAGAGCTTCTGGTGCAGCGTGCGACTGGACTCCGCCGAGCTCCAGTACCCAGGCTTCGATCCGCCAGCGTAGTCGAAATTGTGCAGTGTCACAGGCGATTCGCCCTCCGCTACCATGACCCCGTCAGGTAGATTTACATTGTCGTTTACTGCAGGGGCATCATTGGAAGTGACTGTGGCTTGGTCGCTGATATTTGGTTGCGAGTGTCTTGCCCCATTCGGACTGCGTGGTGGGCTGGGTGGTGCTCCTGATACGGCGGTAGTGGCGGTTGCTGGCGCCGTGTCGAATGTAAACTGCAGACTCTCGGGTGAACCTGGTGGTATTGCCCTGAGCGATGCGCACGGCGTTGTTGACACGGAGGGTTTCTTCCGTCGCGGAGTGTTGGGCGACGAGACGCCTCTCGCGTACGGTACTTCGTCGTCGAACGCGTCGATCTCGTCCAGGGAAAACTGTTTCTCCTTGAGCGTGTGTACGAAATCTGGCACAATCGGCGGCTTCTGGTGGCGAATCACTATCATGTGGACCACACCAACAGAGTACCCCAACAACCGAGTCAGATGTCAACCTGAAGCGCAATCTACCAATTTCACACAACTCAAACAAATGCAAACGATGACCAAACTTACATGGCCAGACGATCTCTCGAAAGAACGGATGCGCCTTGATCTCTAGCGGGTTCTGCAGACGCCGACTCACGGTCTTGGCGAGCAACTTGCGGACCAGGTCCTTGTAGTCCTCGCTCACGTTCACTTCTTGCGGGAAGTCGATCTCTTCGCTCAGGTCCAAGATGTTCTCAAGCGTCTGGATCTGCGTCGAGCCTTTGAACGGCGTCGTGCCGTAGATCATCTCGTACAGCAAGATGCCGAACGCCCACCAGTCGACGGAGCCGACGTACCCTTCCTCGGCGATGATCTCTGGCGCTACGTACTCGTGGGTGCCCACAAAGGACATGCGTTTCTCGCCCATTTCCATGTGCGACTCGGTGTCCATCATCGGATACGTGATCGGTGTGCCACAGAGACATTTCGGGAATGGTAGACACGACGACAATAATGAGGATCGAGTGGCTGGTAATGCGTTGGACGAGATCGTCGACTTCTTCCGGTCAACTACGCGGAACCAGAGCGAGTTCTCATTGTTTCCCGGTGGACTCAAGGAGCCTAGGGACGTCGGCGACTGCGAACCGCCACCACCAGTTGGGCTATCGCAGCTGCTACTGCTGAAGCCCGTGACGTTCATGAATGAGTTGGTTGGAGACACCGCGACGCCCGATTTGCTCTTGAGTTCGTGCGCGAGGTCGAAGTCCGAGAGCATGATGTGTCCGGATTCGTGCACGAGGATGTTCTCGGGTTTCAAATCGCGGTAGATGATGCCGAGCAAGTGGAGGTACTCGAGCGCGATGAGCACCTCGGAGGCGTAGAACTTGGTGTGTGCCTCTGAGAGCCGATGCTTCTCCTGGTGTCTCAGGAACGAGAAGAACTCCCCTCCGGCGCAGTACTGCATGATCAGGTAAAAGTACTCGGAGGTCTGGAAGGAATAATGGAGCGTCACGACGAATGGGTGGTTGGCCACCGAGAGGATCTGCTTCTCGGTCAGGATGCGCTGCACCTGTATGAGTTTGGAGGCGTATGATTAGGAACTGGCTGTACAGAACAGAGGTTCTAGCGAATGGCATTTGTACCCGATTGCGCTTGACGAGCTCGTTCTTCTTGACCACTTTCATGGCGTAAAAGTCTTCGGTTGGCAGACCCTAATGACACAACAGCAAGACAGCAAGAGCTTTGTCAGTATGCTGTACTGATAGGATCATCGAGGCCTAAGAGCCACTCATCATGCCTATACGCACAATGCTCTTGACGAGGTACACGCGTCCCGTGGCGCCAGCGCCGAGGATGCGGATCTTCTCAAAGTTCTGCGGCCCCACTTTCTGGGTGTTGTCTAGTGACGGGATCGAGAGCGACTGCTGCTTCGTTGGCGATGGTGATGGTGACGAGGAGGCTGATGCTGATGGGATATGGAGCGCTGGCAAGTTGAGTTTGCCGCGCGGCTGGATCACGATGTCGTCCACTTTGACAATTGCCTCAGCGCTAGGGCCATCACTTGGTACGCCACTCGAATTCCCTCCTGTCAGCGGGGATGCGGACGGTAGTTCTCGAATTGTGTTGTTGCTGCAGTCACCATCATTACGACCCTCACTGGCGCCATCTGCGCCATCTGCGGCACCGAAAGCGTCGGGGTTCGCAGCAGCTACGTCAGTGGCCATGGCAGATCCAGGTGGGTGTGTGGTGGCTCGTGGCTCAAGGAAAGACGGAAGAAGGTCGAGAATCGCTCGCTCGTGGTGCTCAGCGCGTGCGTTCGCAGATGCTCGTGGGTCGGCAGCTCGAATTGATGTCCGCTGCGCTTCTGTTCTGCTTTGACGTGGTACACTTGGCAGCAGCGCTGCGGTGGCGTGTGACCTGAGCTGGATGGGCTATTTCGGGCGTCATGCTCGTTTGGAGCTGCTATTTATAGCCTGGCAGTTGCTCAGAACAACACGCACATGTCGCGAGCCAATGTCTGCCACGCGCGAGTGTGCGGGATGACAACGCGTGTGAAGCGGTTAGCGGCATTGGCATAGGGATATCCCTGTTTGAAAACTTGTGGTAGTAGGGTTGGCAAAATGGAGCTGCGCGTTGCGCTATTTGTGGCTACTCTCGATTGTTTATTTTCTTGTTTTCACATCTATTGACTTGCCTGTGACGCTCGCTACATCATCACCACACTCGACTCAGCCCAATTGTTATTGCTCTTGCTGTTGTTGCTGCTGCTGCTCTTGCTGCTGGCGCTCGAACTCGCGTCGCTTGAGGCGGTCGCGCTTGATGTCGCGGATGACGCCATTTCTCATTTGCTGCACGTACAATTCCCACACAAAGAGAGGCGCAGCTCATGTTAGCGCGCATACGCGCATGTTCGCAGATTGAGTCATCATGTATAGATCATGTATAGCGATGCAATGTAATGTGCCGCATTGCCAGTACACACTACTGCTTGAGCTCTTCGTTCAAACGCCTTGCTGTGCTTGCCGCCAATCACACACACATTCACGCACCTCTTTCTCTGTGAACTGCTGGTTGTGCGCGAAGAACACGGCGTAGCCCGTGAACGCGACCAGTCCGGTAAACACGATCGCGGGCGCGTTTGCCGCCAGCGCGCGTCGCACCATCTCTCGTCGATTGCTCTCTGCTTCCTTCCTGTTCAGCAATGGCAATGTTTGCTTTATGCGCATCAATAACGCCACACTTCACTAAAGTACGTTTGCATATCGCTGATTGGATGTTTAGGATTGTATCCAACCAGTTTTCAGCCAATCATAGACAGTTATGAATCTAAAAATACCCATAAAAAATAATGAAGAGCTACCAATGTGCAAAGCGTCATAAGCACGTCCATAAAGAAGGCAAGCAGTGACGTTGAAGCTGCTGCTGAAGCCGAGGCTCTGCAATAGCTGGTCTCAGGTTGCGTGTGGCTGCTAGCGTTTCTCTCTTTGCCACGACACGATGTACATTGGTCCGTGGCAGGAGTACCGCCTCGCGAAGATCCAGGACGATGCGATCCAGCGCCTACGCAAAGAGTGGGAGGACCAGCTGCGCGAGCAGATCCCCGAGGGCGATGAAGCACGGTACGCTCTGTAGACACTGTGTGTATTGCTAAAGCAGTGGATGTATGTATAACAGCGCTTCTTCAATAATGCTATCAGGATACGAGAGCTGATGCAGCCGATGATGGCGAAGCTGCCGTCGCTGCTGCTGGTGTCCAAGTCCAAGAGCAGTGCTGCTGCTTGCTCCACGCGTCACGAGAAGCCCGAGACGTCTTCGAGTCGAGCGTCGTCTGCTGCGAGTCTCGCTCGACCAGCGTCATCGCAGTCTGTAGCATCGTCCAGCTCTACAAGTCGACGGATTCGAAATGAATCGATGGTTTCAGCGAGGGCATCAAAGCCGAACAACCAGGAGACTCACGAAGGAGATCAAGACGCTTCCGGTGTGGCTACCGCAGCAGCAACAATTAAGCAGCCGTTGCGTCCGCCACCTGGACCAAAGAAAAAGAAAAAGGTGACTCCGCAGCTGACTGCGCTGGAAGAAGTGCAGCGGCGCAAGAAAATGTTCTCTAAGTGGATCAAAACCGCTGCAACTGCCACCGCCGCCACCGCCGACCCAAGCGCGACCTCTGTGCCCACCCCCGCTTCTTCTTCAGAAGCAGGTACCGCCAGCAATAGTAGCAGTGTGGGTGGAGTGATGCTGCCTCGGATACATCAGCACACTGCTCATGATCCTGAAGCTGGCGATATTGCGACGTATGGTGGCGGATTAGATAGCAATCCGGATGACTTCCGATTGCCTCCCATCCGACAATCAGTTGCTGCCCATGAAGACTGGGCGTTCTTGCGACCCTACGAGCCTTCTCGGGTGCTGGAAGAGACGACGGCAGCACAGCCACCGGACCTGGAGGACTCGCTCGACGAAGACGAAGTGAACAACCTATTGAACTGGACCGACACGCTGCTGTCGCCCAACGCGCTGGGCTTTCCGAGTCTGGACGACGACGATCTCGATCTGAGGTAATTTGTCAAGTATCTGAACTCTAAAAGGTTGTCACGAGTGAGTTGGTTTGGTTAGTACGTCGTCGAATTTGCTCAATATATGTGAACATAAGGAAAACTCTCGGAGTGTGGAATCGCAGCCACAAAATCAATCTTCGAGCTCTTAAGAAGATCATAAATTATCCCAACGTTGTTCCGTGCGAACACGAATTTGTCTTCTGTGCGCTGCGTCTACCGTCGTTTGTGTCCGCGCTTCGCCGTCAGCACCGTCGTCGGCCTCTAGGAAAAGCTAAGCTGGACGCAAGTACTAACTAGGAGAGAGACCGACCTCCAGTAAGTACCTTGGGTTCTCCAAAACTGTCAACCTCTCTCTCTGTGGCTGGTTTGTTAGCAAGATCGCTGTGATTTCGGGGGCCGAGGACTGGAGAATGCCTGCTGTTGCTGAGTGGCCGCTGCTTCGTCCGAGTTCTCGCGCTTGCCGGTCATCTGATTATTAGGAGAAAGGAAAAAATGGTGTTTTGTTAGCATTCCCCTTGTGATAAATTAGAAACCTCGTTATGATAGACACACAACCAGAGCGAGCTGCTTACTTTTCTATCTGCGTTCTGGTAGACCATCCGTAGCAGGTTCTGCGTGGGCTCCATCCTAATAACTGCAAGAGATTGGCCACCACATAGAGTGAGCCACTGAACAGCTGCATTTGTACCAATGCGTGCATCAAGTGTCACTACCTTGTTGCGCGGGCGGCATGGTGTTGTGGGTCGCATGATACGCGTCTGGCGTGCGGATCTGCCATCACACACACATGTGTCAATGAGCACGATACACATAGTCAGTACAGTATTAACATCTAGACCCTTCGTAGGCACAGTTACCAACGCACTCGTGTCGTTATGCACTCATCATCGTCGTTATCAGACAGCCAGCTCAAGCGCACCATTTTCGTCCAGGGGTTCTGCGGCACTCTGGTGAAGTTGGCCGCGTCCTTCGAAGGCCACGCGTGGAGACACGGGTACGCGCTCGCACTCTCGCTCTTCGCGGGGCTGTTCTGCGGCGTATCTACCTGCTGCGCTGGCTGCTGCCAGTGCTTGGAGCTCGAGAACGTCATCATGGGACTCTCTCTGAATGGGCCTTCACGCTCGCTCGCTCGCCTCTGTTTCTCCGTTCTTCCGGTTTGATATTGATTGAATTGTCTGGCAAATTATACTCGATGGCAAAATGGCTCCAAATATACACAGTAAACGAGCCAAAATAGAGCGCTCCACTTCGGTTACAGCTTCGCTTACTTGGTTACGTTCCAAAAGAGCCACATTTTCGGTTCCGCTTGCTGGTTACGTCACGTTGAGAACACCTTCGCGCAACATCGAAAAGCTAAACGAAAGCACAGTTCCCCAAAGGATAATGAAGATGCCAATGCTGCCGATTGCGTCGCTGCAACTGGTGCTGCCGTGGTGCGCTGCGCTCGCGCTTCCTCGCTTTCTGTACGACGCATTGTCTGCTGTGTTCTCCGCGTGCTGTTGTTCCGTGCATAGCTGCTGATCTTTTGTGTGTTGACTGCTTGCAGCTCTGGGAAGACGCTGGAAGACGATGTGCTCTTGGGACTCCAGCCTGTCGTCGCGAGTGTCGTTGCACTCATGCTGCTCACGAGCGTCCCATTGTACAGCGCACGCCAGAGAAGCAGCGCGGTGCGTTGATCATTAGTGTCGAGCTTTGTTTGGTGGGCTCTGTTAGCATTTGCAACTTATTCTAAGTGGTGCTTCATGCGGGTATGTCTCTGTATCATGAACCACCACCAGCTTCGGGTCGCGCATGGAGCCATCACACTGATCATTGGAGCCGTGACTTTCCACGCAGTCATCTGCCTCTTTGGTGCGCCATTTGCCGAGTAAGTGCCTCTCGTAGACTTGGGCTCCGTGTGAACCGACCCTGGGGGCTCCATTCTGATTCTGTGGGTGTGGTCTTGTGTCTCCAGACTGGTCCCACAGACGTTCCTCTTGGCGCTTCTGCTCTCGAGTCTCTCGTTCCTGCCAGCTGCGATTTGCCTCGGACTGCGCCTCCACGACTGGCTCGCGGTGCTCGTCAACCTCAGGTACTACAAAGATTTTCCTTGTCATGGACATCCCTGTTCCTTTGTGTTCTTACTTTCAAATGGTTCACCCTTCCATGCACTGAATACCAACCTCAGAGTCCGCGACCAGGAGGAGCTCTTGCTCGCAAGCTCAGCGATCGGCGCCACGCTCGGCGCGTACGTTGGCGCGCTCCCGATCCCACTGGACTGGGATCGCCCATGGCAGGTGCGTTCTTATTTGTTGTCATGGCCAAGTGCTCTTTTGAACTGAGGCTACGAAGGGATTGAAAGGGAACCCAAAGAGAGATTACTAACTTCCACTTACAAACGCATACTATCGAATGATATGCAGCAATGGCCGCTCACGTGTGTTTACGGCGCGCTCGGTGGCCACGCGCTCGGTATCGTCACAGGCGGTGTCGTGGCAACGTGGTGGTGGAAGCCTGTCGCTGCTCATCAAGTAAAGCGAGAGTAACGGAATGGCATTGTATTGCGCACTTCTGCTGCTGGTCACCCCTATTTTTTTGCTACTGTTCGCCTATCACTGCACGCGTAAACGGCAACAGGCTGCTCTTGAACGCACTGCTCTTCAGGTACGCGACCAGCTTGGACTTTGCGATGTCGCTCGGGTCGTCAAAGAGCTGCTGCAGGATGTTTCGCCGCTGCTGGTTGTCCGCGAACGTGAGGTACTCCAG
>JAASFI010000374.1:0-31425 GCA_023333705.1 Globisporangium viniferum
CGCGACGACCCTCCCCAAATCGTTCGGCGACGGGATGTCCACGTCTGCGATCGGGGACGCGGCTGGAGCGAGGTCAGCGAGAAACCTGTCGGTCTCCTCGATAAGCGCGGCCGCTTCATCTTCGACGGCTGTCGCGGCCTCTGTACCGTACTCGGTCTTCAGGACTCGCTCCACGCACCGTTTGAGCTGCTTGCGCTTGGGGTTCTTCACGCCCAAGAGGTTGGCCACGGGAAAAACCGGAGGGTTGTTTGGATTTGCTCGGGCGATCCAGCGCGCAAGCTCAGGCACGCTTGGTTCGAGCGATCCAGCGCGCAAGCTCGGGCACGCTTGGTCTTGTTGGTTGCAGGCACGCTGGGCGGTCATCTGGTCGGTCATCTGGTCGGTCATCTGGTCGGTCATCTGGTCGGTCATCTGATCTGGTCATTCAAGAACTGACGACCCTTGAACAAAAACCACTCAGATCGGAGAGGGAGGGAGATGGGCCTTTGCCGTTCATTATCTCACCCTCTCGAAACCGCTTAATCGCATCCTCATCGCGTTTGACAGGTTCCAAGGCGACATTTTTACCGGTTCCTTACCGGTTTGCTTCAGAAACAGCTGGTGGATGACACCGGTACTGTACCGGTTCATCTGGTGGATGGCAGATCGGCGGTTCGCTTGCTTGCCCAATCACAATTGTGCAATCAGCTCAGAACATTTGAGCTCTGCGGCCTGCCTTCCCCAAACCAGGAATCGCCAGCAAGATGTGGAGCTCCAGCCACCAGCGCCTGCTACGCGCGACTCGTCATTCGCGCCGCCTCGTTGCCGCTGCAGCTTCTTCGACGTCAACGGTGCGTTTGTATTTCGGTATTGCGCACGGAATGCGCACGCCAGAACGACCGCGCGCTCCCTAGACAAATAGTGTATTGCAGGCAGACGCCGACGACAAGCGAACACACAAAACCAACCATGCGAACGGAATGCGTACTGACTCATGTGGACCCACTGCAACGTGACCGCATGCCGACACTGTGTGGTGGCAAACAGACCCAGCGTGCGCTGCAGTCGAGAACCTTTGCGTCGCAGCCCGTGAAGGAGCTCTGGCGTTCCGTCGGCGCCGTCTGCTTCGATGTCGACAGCACTGTGTGCGAAGAAGAAGGCATCGACGTGCTCGCGGAGCACTGCGGCGCTGGCGCTGCCGTCAAGGAGTGGACGCACAAGTACGTATTGGCGGATATGCTGCTGCTTTCGCCACTGCGGGCCGAATGAACTGCGCAGGTATTGACGCCTCGTGGTGCTTGTATGACTGCTGCTTTCCCCACAGAGCGATGAACGGCAACGTCAAGTTTGAAGACGCCTTGGCCGCGCGATTGGACATCATCAAGCCATCCAAGGACGACATCAAGAACTGCCTCGAGGCGAACCCTCCGAAGCTCACGAAGGGCGTGAAGGAGCTCATCTCGGCGCTGCACCTGAACAACATCGAAGTGTTCTTCGTCTCCGGCGGCTTCCGCCTGATGATCGAGCCGGTCGCGGAGCAGGTGAACATCCCGCTGCGCAACATCTACGCGAACACCATTTACTTTGACGACGAGGGCAAGTTCGCGGGCTTTGACGATACGGAGCTCACGAGTCGCGACGGCGGCAAGGCCGAGGCGATCAAGATGTAAGCTTTACGATTGTTCCTCTGATTGGCCCTGGCTCAACAGCCTGTTTCGATTCTCACGCACTTATGATTCTGCTATACGAACAGTATCAAGAAGACGCATGGCCACGACGTCATCGCCATGGTCGGCGACGGCGTGACGGACCTGCAAGCGCGTCCACCAGCGGACCTCTTCATCGGCTTTGGCGGGATCGTCACGCGCGATGTGGTCAAGCAGAACGCCGACTGGTTCGTCACGGACTTCACGGAGCTCACGAACCAGCTGCTGCAGCTGAAGAACTAGGTCTAATAAGGCCCAAGCAGGGAGCTTTTTGCAGTGCTGCCGGAACAACATGTTGTGTGGTACCATTGCAACAATAGAGAGCGATTGACAAACGATTCTTCACCGAGGATCACAATATTAATCCAAGCCCAATGCTCCAGTCATTCGAAGACAAAATGTGAGACCGTTCATCCTATCAGACGTATACAAACGACCAAATCTCTTTCGTGTGTCAGTGTAATCAACTTATCTATTATCAAAAAACAGTAGCCGCTCGTAAGCCCAAATCGATCAACCATTTCAACCGAAAGGAAAAGCGAGTGTGGGCAGATAGCATAGGCATGTAGGCACTTAGGAGCAGGCATATGGACAACCAGTCATCTCTATTCTTCAACCATTTCGAGATCTCCGTCGTCGTCACCGCCGTTCGCGCTCTTCTTGAGGTCCGCTGGCGTTTTTCGCAGCGCCTTGACACGACGGCTCTGCATCGTGTAAATATCTGGTCTGTCAATGTGGATGCGGCCGAGCTTGTCGCCCGTGAGCTCGTCGCGCGAGATGTTCTTGATCTTCTTCGGCGCCAGGCCCTTGGGCTTCTTCGTGGCCGCCTTCATGAGGTCCGCGGATGCGAACTTGTGGCGACGGAACTCCAGGTCGAAGCGCGGCCCCATCTCCTCCAGCTCCACGCGCGGGTGCGAGTCCGCCTTCTTGAAGTCCACCGAGTAGGAGCGGAAGAACACCTTCTCCTTGAACGCCGTGCACACGATCACGTGGTCGAGGCCCTTGACGTTCACGAGCTCCACGATTGTGCCGCGGAAGATGTCTATTAAGAGGTTCTTGAGCTTCATGAACATCTCGTGGCTCTCCCACAGGTCGCCCGTGAACACGAAGCACGGCTTGGAGCCCGGCGCCTTCTTGCTCTTGCACTTGAACGCATCGATGGATTTGAAGTGCGAGAAGCCGAACTCCATCACGTCCAGGATGTGGCCGTCGAACGTGCGGCCGAGCACCAGGTTGTTCGGGCGCTTCTTCGTGCTGCTGCCGACCATGAACAGGCTCGCGTCGTTCTTCTGCGTCAAAAACTCCACGTTGTTCTCGTCGTCGAACACATGGATGTCGTTCTTCTTGCCCAGCATCTTGGCGAACGGCGCCTTCAGCATGCGCTGTAATCACACAAGAACAAAATGCAGATGTTAGGGGTACTCGGAGCTAGCTAACGCACGCACCAACAGCTCGCTGCAAGAGCTATGGATAAAGCCAATCGCTCACGTACCAAATCACGCAGCAGGGTGTTGACGTCCTCGTTGGTCTTGTTGCCGCGCATGACGAGCAGGTTCTTGGTGTTCTCCACGAGCTTGGGCTCCTTGTTCTTGATCGCGCGCGTGACATGGGCCTTGACGCGCTTCGGCTTGACGATGCTCGACACCTTGCGGCTCTGCTTGGCCGCGCTCTTGTTGATCTTCTTGTCCAGGCGGTGGATCTGCTTCGACGCGGTCACCTTGATGAGCTTGGAACCGGCACCCATGATTGACTGACTGATTCAACTAACTGCTTGCTTGCGTGCTTTGCGCTGGTGTTCCTCGATCACTCAGTGGCTGTGTGTAGCTCTTCACTATCGGCTTGTTGGTCCTGTTGGTTCCGGAGAGGTCACAGACAGGCACAAGGAGATGTGAGGTTTTGAGACAGGAGCTACTATTGAGACCATTCACAGTACGCGCGTCTTTGGTTGGTGCACGGTGGACGATGGTTAGGAACGGCAAGTGTTTGAAAAAAAGCGTGTCAGAGACGGGGAGAGGCATGTTATGTTAAATAGAATTTAGACGCAAAATGTCGATGCTCACCTGGAGCATCTGTCCAGGCGGAGAACAGAACAGACTGAACTGGCACGCCACAATGTGAGTTGAAGAAGCTTTGCAGCAGAATCTTGCGCATAGATACTGAAGAAAAGATAGATAGATGGGGCTCACGACTGGTCCGTCCGTCACCTTGAGTTTATTCCATTAATCGCACAGGTGCGACCAATCCGCCGCTTTTGATGCCGATCAAGAGACGGCGGAATCTGCTCAGAAGGGGTGAAAGGCAACGATTCTAATAAAGACCTTTATCATGTTTATAACATTTTCGTGCCGTCCATCCTCATGTTACGAACCTTCAGCGGTGACTCTTTTTGAGACCACCTTTGGCCATGTGCACCGCACGCCCCATCTCGTCATCGCCGACATCGGACTGACAACCAGCAAGAAGCAGCACCAGCAGCCATGGCCAAGAACCTCGGATTCGCCAAGCCCTTCGGCAACGAAGGCAGCTCGTGGGCCGACGACGACGACGACCTCGACCTGCAGCCGCTCGTCATCGAGCCAAAGCTCCTGCCAGAGTAAGACAAGACGCCGCACTGCTTTTCTTTTTCACGCGCACATGTGGGAGAACGCATGGGCGTTTGCTTGTGGATGGATGTATGCACGCAAGAGCTGCACAGTGGCGTATGTGTCGCTATGCTATGCATGAGCGTGTGTGTGTCATGTGTATGTTGCGCAAGTGTGCTAGGGCAAAGCCTTGTGTTTCACCTTTATGGGACTGACGTTCTGTGTTGCGACTGGTCTGGTACTGGCAGAGTTGCGGAGAACCAGCCTGAAGAAGAAGCACCAGCTCGCCGCGACTACGACCGCACCGGTACGGACACATGCATTCGTAGTGTTGCACCCGAGTTGAGCTCCATTACAGCACATGAGCGTATCACCATAATGCCATGATCAGCACACCCACACTCTTCTCTCTGTGTGCATTCCATGCTCTGATTTTATGCAGACGACCGCAGCAGCCGCGGTGGTCGCGGATACGATGACCACCGTCGTGGCGGACACGACGACCGTCGCGGTGGCTACGACGACCGCCGTGGCGGCCACGACCGCAACTACGACGACCGTCGCGGCGGCTCCCACGACCGCGACAACTACCGCAGCCAGCGCGGCGGTGGTCGCGACGGCGGCGACTACGTCGAGCGCCCAAAGAACCCGGTGCCAGACCACCCTCCATACAAGGTACAAAAGCGCTTCGCATGGCTTTATTCATTCACTGCCGTTCGTGTCTGGCTGATTGGTATTATATGATTCTTGGCACATTCAGATCTTTGTGGGCAACCTCCCATTCCGCGTGAACGAAGACGACCTGGCGCAGTTTCTGGGCGACGAGCAATCGATCAAGGACATCCGCTTCCCAAAGGATTTCGAGACGAACCGCCCCAAGGGCTTCGCGTACGTGGAGTTTGAGACCCGCGAAGCGCTCGTGGCCGCCCTGGAGCTCGATGGAAAGGTACAACGGGAGATTATGTCTGCTACTACTTGCACCAAAGTCACAGCGCGACTCATTTATTGGAAACGTGTGGAAATGGTGGCAATAGGATGTCGACGGCCGCGCGGTCAAGATCGACGTTGCGGCAGAGAAACAGCGTCAGGACAGATCGGGAGGCTTCTTCGACAAGCGCGATGGCGGCAGCAGATCGTTCCGCGGCACCGACAGACCAGCCCGCGACGACCGGTACCCATGTTAAATGTTGTCAATCGCTTGTGTTCGACAGTCAACAGGATGTGCTCACGCTGTTTTGTGTGGCTTTGTCTGGTACTTCACGCCCTACAGTCAAGAAGCCGCCCCTGCGCAGAAGGAGCGCCCGCGCATCACGCTGCTCCCACGCAACAACGCATCGACCGAAGCGGGCGATGGCTCGAAGAAAGCCAGCATCTTTGGCGAAGCCAAGCCGCGTGACGAAAGCGCGTACCTTGAGCGCCAGAAGGCCAAGGAGCTTGAGCGCAAGAAGGCGAAGGAGATCGTGCGCAAGAAATCGGTAGATGAAGTGAAGCCAAAGGCGGCGGACGGCGAGAAGAAGCAGGGCCCATCGTCGCGCAAGAACAGCCACGACGACGGGTTTGGTTTCCGCGCCGGAGGTCGTGGCAGCACCCGTGGCGGTCGCGGTGAGCGTCCAGCCTCGCGTGCTGACTCGCGTGGCCGTGGTGAACACGCTGCTGCTGCTGGCGGCCGTGGTGGTGAACACGCTGGTGCTACTGGCGGCCGCGGTGGGCGTCACGCTCCAGGCTCTGCCCGAAAGCAACCTGAGGCCGCTGCCGCCCCTGCGGCTGTTGCTGCTGCTGCCGCTACCACGCCTGCCCCTGCTAGCCGTAAGTCTGAGCCTCGCCCAAAGCGCACGGAGCCTGTCAAGGTAAGCGAGCAAACCACTCAAATGTTTCAGCTGGGGAAGTATTGAAGGATTGAGTACAGCCACTGACAATGTGTGGCTGCTGTTGTGATGAACCTGACTGTTTGTGTGTTGCGCTCAGGCCAAGATTACTGCGCCAGCTCCGGCGAAGATCGTTAACGCGTTCTCCCTCTTGGACGCCGACTCGGACTCTGATTAGATATTCTCATTCTTTTTGGGTTTGTGTGTGAGGTAGGTAGGGTAAACCGTGTGTGTGCGTGCGTGCGTGTTCAGTCAGATCCAAAAGCCACATTGCCACGTCGAAGTTTGTTTCCGATAGTTGACACCCTATCTTGGATACTAAGCAAGCAGCGAAAATGACACCTTCAACACAAAAGCTGTTCTTCCGCTAGTGCGCATAAGGGTATTTGATGTGCGGCGTCCGCGTTGCCATCCGTGGAGCGCAGTTGAAAAGTGAACCCACATGGCATTACATCTCAATGTTATCAGCCCACAAACGTAAAAGCTAGGTGGCTGGATGCTGCAGCATTCAATTTAGCATACTGAAAGCAAGTGAAACGAAAGCACATAAGTCGTCCCGGACACCGTTTTTAGCTTGTTTTTTGTAAGCGAAAGTCCCGAAAACAACGACTTATGCGCTCTCGTTTCAGAAATCACTCGAAGCGCACAATTCGCTTTTTCGGGACGATTTCAATACAAAAACCAGGTCATAGAGGTTTGCTCGGGACGATTTATGCGCTTTCGTTTCACTTGCTTTCAGGATGTTGAATAGAATGCTGCAGCAAACAAACTGAACATGTTTCGAGTCGTGTGCTGAGGTTGTATGCTGCAGCATCATTTTCGTCTTCGGGACTGCTCTCTTCTTTTGGAGGGACATGTCCCTGTTCTCATTTGGCTGCTGCTTTTTACGAGGGACAAGATTTCATTCTTGCTTTCCCCCTTTCGTGGATCTGAAAAAGATTGCAAAGCAGAAGAAGAAGCTCAAGAAGCAGCAGCGAGAGCAAGCATGTCCCGCAGATACGACGGCCGCACGACCACCTTCTCCCCAGAAGGTACGCTTCGTGTGTATGTCGTCTACAGCGGCTGTATGGGCGCTTGGTATGCTCATCGCTATTCTCTGTGTGTGTGTGACAATAGGGAGACTCTTCCAGGTTGAGTACGCCATGGAGGCGATCAACAACGCCGGTTCGGCGGTTGGCATCCTCGCCACGGACGGCATCGTCATTGCTGGTACGGATTTGCACTATCAAGTTATGATGCGCTATATGTAGCCTCACTTAGGCTCTTCTCATCTGAATGGCGTGTATTGTTTTGCGAATGGAATGCTAATAACTGTGTGGGGTTGCGTATCTTTTGGGATGAACAGCGGAGAAGAAGACGATCTCGAAGCTGCTGACGCCGAGCAAGACGAGCGAAAAGACGATCAAGCTCGACGACCACTTGATTTGCGCTGTCGCTGGTAAGGAATCGATTAATTTTCGAGAGTATTTTTGATCTACTGCTGTGATTCTCATTGTGCATCTCGCTGTGGTGATGATGTAACCAGGTCTGACTGCTGACGCCAACATCCTGGTGAACTACGCGCGCCTCGCCGCGCAGCGCTACGAACTGGCGTACCAGGAGAAGAACCCTTGCGAACAGCTTGTGCAGACGATTTGCAACTACAAGCAGGCATACACGCAGTTCGGGGGTCAGCGTCCGTTCGGCGTGTCGTTTCTGTACGCCGGCTGGGACCGCCACCACGGCTTCCAGCTCTACCACAGCGACCCAAGTGGAAACTACGGCGGCTGGAAGGCGACTGCCATTGGCGCGAACAACGGCGCCGCCAAGAGTCTGCTCAAGAACGAATACGAAGAGACGATGACGGTCGAAGAAGCCCTCAAGTTCGCCGTCAAGGTGATGGGCAAGACCATGGACACAACAGTGCCGAGCTCGGAGAAGCTGGAGTTCACGACTGTGACGCGCGATGCTGCGACGGGCAAGATCATCCACCGCCAGCTGACCCAGCAGGAGACCGACGCGTTGCTCGCTGAGGCGGAAGCCACCACTTCGTCTTCCGGTGATATCTAGGCGAAGAAGGGAGGGTTCGTGATACACAAGACAACCAATTTGCAGCCGACACAAGTATGACTGTGTTGTGGTGACGAGCTATTTGCGAGACGAGCAGATCGCACCCAACAGAACGTCTTCCACTCGTAAAACACACCAAAAAAACAAAGAAACTCTCTCTCTCTCTCTCTCTCTCTGTTGTTGTCTGCCTTCAGTAGTATGTGAATTTTCTTTTGCTTCATTCACGTTGATCTCTTGCCGACTCCTATAGAGACAGAGGCCGCAGCTTTGTCCACATTGGACTTGGACCACTTGCCGAGTTTGTCTAATTCGCCGCCTGCGCTGTCCTCCACGCGAGCGGCGCAGGACGAGTAGTCGATCCCGCACACCATGAACGAGATGATGAACGCCAGCAGACAGAGCCCGACGCCGATGAGGACCCAGTACTTGAAGTTCTTCCACCAGTACACGTTTTTGACCTTCTTCGCGGTCTTCTCGTACTTGAGCGCGTCCTGCTGCAGCTTGTCGGTGCGCATCACCAGCAGGTCGATCTTCTCACCGCGATCCATGAGCTGCTCATGCACAGTTATTCAGCGAGAGGCACACACACATACACAATGCCCATTCATTCGCACTGGTTAGAGCCATATGTGAGTATCGAGTCTCCATCATGGCCAGCCAAAGCATACCTGGTTGACGTTCTCGATCATGATCATCTTGACTTTTTCCATCTTCTGTCGCACCTGCATGATCAGAATAACATGATGTGAATGAGCTCCATGTTGTCCACAGCATTCGCATTCAACCAGAGGACATTGCGAACAACGTACCTGCGAGAGCGGTGTGTCGATCTTAAAGTTGTCGTACTTCTTCATCAAGCTCTCGAGCGTTGATGCGAACGGCATCATGCCGAACGCGATCGCGGTCTTACCCTGCTCGCCGTAGTGCTCGACGAACGCCCCTTTCAGCTCTGCGAGCATCGCGAACGCGACGTTCGTCTGCACCTGCTCCTCTGCCATGCACATGTACGTCAGTCCGTCTTCGTGGAGGAAGAAGAAGTTGAACTCGTTGTAGGGGAACACGCTCTTGGTCGCGGTCTCGGAGCTCTGCTGCGCGATGTGCTTGAGCACGACCCGCGTGACGGTCGGGAAGTTGCCGCTCTTGTCCGTGTACTCGCAGAGCACGCTTTGCTGCCGCGCGATGAGCGCGTACACGACCGACATCAATCGCTGCTACCAGTTGAGTTAGCAGGCAACACGCATGTGCACAGACCCTCGAGACAAGACGAGGCGGCGCAATGGTCGCAGTCTCCCATCAGTCGTCCGTCAAGTTGGCTTTGCTGTTTTTGTATCTGCCGCTTCAAGTATCGTCTGTGCAAGACTGATGATTGGCTAAAACCGGAACATGTTAGCCAATTAAGTCAGTATGTGATTTCTATTGGCTATTATCAATTTTGCCACGAAGTTGCCAGGTGTCTGTGCGAGTCAGATCTGGAAACGCGTGGAAATGGCAAGAGAATCATCAAGCAACTGGCGGCGATGGTGGCGGCGATCGCTCTCCATGGTCGCGGTTGGCATCGTATGTGCTGCTGCAAGTAGCAACGTCGTTCACGCACAAGCACCTGTCGGTACAACCGCCGCCGCTACCACCGCTGGCGAGCAAAGCGACGTGTGCAACTCGCTCTCGGGTCCGTTCTGCCTCCCGTTTGGCGCCACGAAGCAGTTTTCGTCCTTCATGAC
The DNA here is from genome assembly GCA_023333705.1 of Globisporangium viniferum. Taxonomy (NCBI): domain Eukaryota; phylum Oomycota; class Peronosporomycetes; order Pythiales; family Pythiaceae; genus Globisporangium; species Globisporangium viniferum. The sequence continues at coordinate 9,900 of JAASFI010000374.1, forward strand.
GCCGATCACGGTCGAGAGTCTCTACGAGCCCGCGACGCACGATGGATCAGCGGTTGCAGCAGTTGACGACTTCGCCAAGCAGTGCTTCTTCATGCACTTTACGCGCAGCTGGATGGACAGCGGCGGCGACGAGAACGACCTCATGAGCAAGCAAGTGCGCAGCGTGGACGAGTGCGAGGCGCTCTGCTGTGAGCACCCGCAGTGCCAGTCGTTCACGTTCTGGATGGGCACGACGTGCTTTCTGCGCGCGCGCCACAACGCGCCTCGCGACGACGGCAACTCGTTCAGCGGCAATCGAATAGGTTGAGAGAGAGAGAGAGAGAGAGAGTGAGTTTTGGAGTGAAACAGTTGCGACTTTAAAATAGAGCTAAAGTATTGGCTGTTTACTTTTTGCGCGGGCAGTACGTTCAAGTTTAACTTCTACGCGAGTTGAAGTTGATCTGCCATTCCGCATTTTGCGCCCTCGAGTTCACCCGCACTCAAGTCAGCAAGTTCAACCATTGAATCTGGGAGGTGGAATTGGAATTATCGGAGCGTGTGTACGCGTGGGTTACTCGGTGAAGATGCAGCATGAAGACGTCAAATTGAGCGAATTCAGAGTGAGCTCCACCGCCACTAATCGGAAAGCGATTTCACGAGAAGAGGTACGAGAGAGTTTTGTAGCATGCATGGAGCAGTGTAAGATTGGACCAAAATTGAGTTTTTGTTTGGCAAATGCGACTCGCAGGTGCTGAGGCGGATTGAAGTGCTGACTGCTCAGTTTCTGCAGAGCCTCTCGGTAAGATGTACTTGAATGGGTTTCAGCGAAAAATTGAGTTTTGACACCTGAAAACTGCGCATCGAAAACGAAAGAGTGGAGCACTGATGGACATGGAAGCTGTAAGACACTCAAGCACAAGGATTGTGGAAGCGAATTGTCATTGCTAGTCGCTGATCCTGCTTTGCAAATGTCAGCTGAAACGAGACGTCGAGTCATTGAAGTTTGACCCTGAGCAGCAGTGTATGATGCACGGAAATGCCAAGCGAACGATAAGATTGGTGAGGTCTAGAACTTTTGTTGCTTCTACCAGACGATAGATAGCTCACAAGTGAGCATCTGCTCTTCTTGCCTCAAGAATCGAAATGGTGCACGAAAGTACACTGCTGTGTGGGTAATCCTGCAGACGGTATATGCGCTGCTGAGCGAGCAGAAGACTGTCGCCCAGGTACTTTGACCATCGCTTGACTTTTTGCTTTCGTGTTCAATTTGTTAAACGCACAAAGTGTCATGAGCAGCGCGAGATCTACTACCTGCACCCATTCTTCAAAACCCAACAAGAAGCGGACGAAACGATCCTTGGTTTGTGAAAATCCAATTGGACGGGGTAATTATCATGCTGTGTGACTCATTCTTCCTTTTGAGTAGATGTTGGGGGTATCTTGGGTGTTCCTCGCAGATGCATGAACATTGTCGGAGCCACGAAAGGGTGTTTTGCTGGACGCATTAGTGTTCTGGTGAGAGGAGCTATTGGCAGATTATGCACCATACCGCTCACTTTCTTATAGTTTAATCGCCAACCTAGAAATCTGGAGAATGGACTGATTGTGGAACTGGAGAAGAGCAACCGATCACCCAGCAGTTACTGGAGCTTGAAGCGCATGACATGTACGTGTACGCGCTTTATCGTGTGATGATGTTGCACCTCCACTGATCTACGGTTGGTAAGCAGAGTCAGCGATGCCCAGTTCATTGTTATCATCGAAAAAGACGGTGAGTTGTGGCCAAAATCGTGACGAAATGAGTTCTCTTGTTTACTCAAATGCATATGCCAGGTATCTTCAGCAGGCTGAGGTGAGATTTTCAAGGGTTGGTAATCTTCGAGCTTGATGAGGTTTCTTAGCTCTCTATTGGACATTTTAGGGAAGATAGGTTCTTTGACACTTTACCATGCATCCTCGTCACCGGACGAGGTTTTCCTGATCTGGCAACTCGGTACGTATGGTGTCTATGTGTTGGGTGGATACCGCTACTTTGGAGACTGAAGGAACTCGAGCAGGGTGTTCGTGAGTTTCTTGAGTCGAACACTCAATGTCCCCGTCATCGGTCTCTGCGATTGCAATCCATTTGGGATATCCATAATGGTGAGCTTACTTGCAATGTTATCGTTGGCTCACAATTTTGGCTGATGATCTTGTAGTTGACATACAAACTAGGATCGGCCCGGATGCCCTTGGAGACGCAATCATGTGGTATTCTGTGAACTGCTGGAGACTAATTTCAGAGTATTTTCATCAAAATCTAAACCCTCAGTGATTCCACAGCAGTCGACGTGAAATGGCTCGGACTTCGACCGTCTCAAATATCAAGCCTGGATCTACCACACAACTCTTTCAAGCCTCTCACGCAGAAAGACTTGTCGACAGGAAACTCGTTAGCTCGATCCCCGTTCGTCCAGGTAATGTTTGTTCTCGTTCCGCTTTGGTCCATCGTGCAACAGCTGAATCGTTATTGTGCGGTTCCATCCAAGGCGAACCCACTGTATCTGGAAGAGATATCCTCTTGGATCAACAGTTCGTTTCCGTGGAAGATCGAGCTGGAGGCGCTCCATTGTCTCGGGTTCAGCTTCTTGACGACTTATATTCAGCAGTCCATCCTTGATGGGAACTACCTCTAATTCCACAGCAACAAACGAACAGCATCACAACACTCGAGCATTTTCATATTTCTATTCGTGAGAGAGAGGCACATCAAGTTCATGAGGAAATATTTCAAGCGGACCTAGAGAGTAATGCCGACGTCAAGAGCGCTGCTGGCGAAGTCGACAAAGACAGCGTGGATCCAAAAGTACACGGTCACCGCGAGCAAAATCGAAATCGGCAGAGCAGGCAACGCCTTCTTGTAGATGCCAAGAAGGAAGAGCGTTCCTCCGAGCCCCTACACGTCCAAGCAAATGATGAAAAGAGATTATGAGTATCCAAAGACGCAAAACATCAGCAGCTCGCTTCTGACAAACCTACCATCAAAACCGAGACCAAGCACCCGATCATTGCCGAAAAGTCGTACTTGGCAGCACGAGACACCAACACGCTGTAAAAGACAAAGTCCCCCAAACCAAGTTTAATCGTGCTCTCCTCTTCTACAGACAGCAACAGATGCACAAAAAGAAAATGTTAGTCACACATACCACAGCCAGCATCGCCAGGACAATTATTCAATTAGTTCGCCATACCTGGATCATCCGCGAGGTACTTTTCGTGCAAGTCATGCCACAGCTCCGCGTCTCGTCCTTTGTATCGCACCATCACTTTGTCGATACGCGCGATCGCAGCCGGGTTGTATCGCGAATAGAACTCAATCAGCCGAGCTCGCAGCTGCTTCTCATGTGGGGTGAGGTGAGGTGGTGTCGTGGGTTCTCGGCGATCCACGTGAGGCACTTCAGCTTGGTACTGATAGTACTGTTGCTCCGTCACAGAAGGAGCGGAGTCTCCATCCAATCGAGTGTACTGACCGCTCTCCGCCGCACGCGACGATTGAATGACTGGATCTCGCCTCACCTCCGCTTCATACAGCAGACCTACAGGACGGGACAAAAGCAGCAAACCGCAATGAGAAATCACCTGAGGTGTCACAATCTCGATGATACCTCCTCAATACGTACCAGGCAGGGGTCGTCCTTCTTGCTGCACGAGATTCACGAGCCACTTCAGCGGTCCGCAAGGCGTCAGCACTGCGCACAAGTCGTAGAACGCGAGCACCACGACCAGTGCCCAGGTGCTCCATTCAGGAAACTGACCCAGTTGCCACGCCATAATCACCGACGTGAGCACCAAATACACTTGGCCGAGCCACTTTGGCGTGCCTTTCTGGTAAAAGATCGCGAGCACGCCGACGACCGCAAAGTTGTACATGGAGAAGAGCATCGTGAGCGCGTCGATTATGAGATTGCTCTGCGCAATCGCGATCGTCAGAATGTTGCCGCCCAGCAGCCCCAAGAGCATCGTCGACGAAAACATCATGTACCCAATAAGAATCTGCAGACCCAAATACAACAGGGCAAATGAAAGATCCACACGATTAGCTTTTGAAGCCCGTTATAGTACAGACAGGCAACGAGGATAGCAATGCACAGCCACGCACTTTGTTGAAGTTGAACTTGTAGCAGCACACGATCACAAACGTCGCGACAAGGAAGAACGACACGATCACGAGCGCGTTGATGACCGCATCGCCGAGCTTAGTGCCGTCAGAGGCATCCGCTTCCGAGTCCGGGCTGTAGATCAAATACGCGCTGTTCATAGCAATTTCCATCAAGAATGAGGACAATCAGTATTGGATGGCGGTGGATGGCAGTGCTCATATAGCCTCTGAGCTGCTCGCACGTACTCTGCGAGCGCAGCCGCTGTCGCTTGATCCACCACGTTCAAGGAGACAAAGCTACACAACAAGACACATACAGTAAGTAAACCATAAGAAAAGGAGCATAAGAGCCAACAGCACCAGCAAAACAACCGCTTGCTTGATACCTCGCCAGCACCATGGTGACCGCCACGGGCCAGATCACCGCGGAGAAGGACCCGATCGAGTGCAGGAGCTCTTCGTGCGTGAAGCCGTCGTCATCGTCGTCGTCGTCATCGCCTCCACCACCAGAGCCTCGCACCGCCACTGCGTGGTCGCCTGCCCTTGAGTCGCTCTTGTCCTGGGGAGCGTCCTCTGGCTGGATGAGCCGCTCGTGCACGTCGCTCTCTTCGGAGAACGCGGCGGAAGCGCCAGTGGCGTCGCTGCGCAGAGGCGATCGCGCCATTTTCCGCATCTTCCAGTCTTGAACTCAGCCCAAAAGGATGAAAACGATGATGTTGGGATGCCTTCGCGCAACATCCGAAACGAAAAGATGAAGGTCACCTTCGCGCAACATTTAAGTAGCATGCCACTTCTGGCCCTCTCAAAACTGATATTGAAACGACACAGCAAGTTCATCTGGGCACAGTGAATTTTGCTTACCATGCTGGCAGCGGAAGAGAAAGCTCAGCGTTGCAGCAGCGTAATAGGAACAGCAACGCTGCTTGCTCGCGATAACCGTACGCCGCGTGCAAGGGATGGTGACGGTGGTCCTCAGGTGCCGCATAGTTCAGCGCACACAGCAAGTGTGGCGCTGCAATGCACGCTTCACGTCAAGGAAAAGCAGCAGCTCGCATCGTGGCTCTGGAAGGTTTGGAGTAGTGAGATTTAGCCTGTGTCCGTGCTTTATTTGGTGTTCTAAGCTCAAACTAATCTCAAGTAATTGCCCTGTTCTGACCACAGCAAGATCGCGAGGTGTCGATTGCGAGAGATAGCGCGGATGTCTTGCAAATCGCGGTCAGGGGCATCGGTTTTTGCATGTACATGACGGCGAAGCACGAACTGTTTTGTTCAGGACTGGCCCAATACGTTCAATATGAAGACGTACGCGTTCGCAGCAGGAAGCGTAGCAGTGCACACCCGAGTCGCCAGCCGTTCAAGTCTCTGTCGTCCAGAGAGCGCGAGCCATTACGAAGACACCAGCTGCAACAAGAAGGCGACACAGTTACAGACACTAACTCCTACATGGCGCACATGCTTCTACCGGCAAAGTATCAGGTCCGCCAGGTCTCCTGCGGAATCAGTCACTGCATCGTGCTCGCTGGAGAAAATGGTGAATGTGACTCGCTCTTCGCGTGGGGGATCGGAATGTACGGTCAACTTGGACTTGGCGGCCAGCAAGTTGCGAATACGATGACACCAATTCACACCTCCCCCGAGTTCCAGGAGCTACTATCGGCAGCGCACGCACCCAGCAAATCAACATATGAAATTGAGCTTCGATGCGGTCCAGTCACTACCTACGTGTTTCTAAAACACACTCGGATCGTCTGGCACTGGGGGCTACTACCGTCCAGCGACTCCACTTCAAACAGATTCGTACTTCAAGGTATCCCCATCGAGTTCCCCATGATAGACGAAGACGTAGCAATTGCGGACATCGCCGTCGGTGTTGAGCATTTGGTGTTGTTGTCAGCACCCGGTCGAGTCTTCACGTGGGGCTACGGCGCCGGTGGACAACTTGGTCTCGGGCACGAACGAGCCGAGATCATCCACGAAAACGCACAGCAGATGGATTTTTTCCACTCTGGCGTCACGATCGTAGCGATTGCCAGCGGCTGGAATCACACGATCGCGCTCGCGAATGACCACTCCGTGTACGCGTGGGGCAGCAATCGGCTTGGTGCATGTGGGGTGGCCACCAAGTTCCACGAATACTTTGCTCCAGTGCGAGTTTCGATTCCTCCGAACGAACCAAGAGCTACCAATCTGGCTGCAGATGACGGTGATGAAGAGCACCAGTATGCCATCAGCTGCTGTGGAAACACGTCCGTCCTGACAACGCGACAGTGCAGCAGTGGGCCGCTCGAAGCAGCATTTGTGTGGGGCATGTGCTCGGATCAGGTGGCTGCGTTGACACCGATTGAGGTCCCGGATGTTCGCTATCACGGCTGTTTCACGGACTATAAGGCCGACTATGGCGTCCTGCATTGGATCTACGCAGTGGAGTCGACAGATCCCGTGCAGCTGTGCCATAATCTTCTTCAGATTCAAAATGACAGCGAGCCAAGCGGACTTGCCTCGTATGATCTTGAGCTTGACGAAGCAGCGAGTCTGAAGCTGGTTGCCGTACTCGACAACAGCAATTTCGCCCAAGCAAAGTACTCTACAAATCGACTACGAATGCGAGAGGCGCAGATTTCAACGTCAGCGGATGACCAGCAAATCGTGCAGCTCGGTTCAGTATCCAAGTCCGAGCAAGCGAACGCTTTGGACGTCCAACTGGATGCGATATGTTCTGGAACATCACAGGTCGAGCTCCTCTACGATGGGAATTTGGTCTTCGGATGTCCCATTCAGGTTCGAGTTCGTCAGAAGCGAGAATGCGAGAGGGCTGCTGCTGACTCAAGTGATGCATCGCCTATCAATATCTGCGCGATAAGCGTGGTCGGAAAAGCAAACCAGGGGCATTATCAGGTGCAGCCTACGCTCGCGGATCTGAAATGGAAGCCAGCCACCGCAAAGCGAGTTCGCATCTATGACGACGACATACTCGAGCTCCTGATCCAGTGTGCGCAGCCTATCGCGGCTTCCATGCTGCGACTTGAAGACAATTTCGGCAGCGAATTCAACGCTGAGATCACCATACATAGTTGCTTTGTGGGCTCCCAGCACAAGCCAGCGACATTAGCAGCAGCGAGAATCCAGTTCCCGGGAATAGGAGTGTTCTCGATTGTTCAAGCCAAGTCAGACTCTGCCAAATCTCTCAGCAGCAACAGAAGAGAACTCGCCGAGGTGATCTGCGTCATGAACCCAGCAGCAAAGCGCGATATTCTGATCGCGAACGCATCGCTTCTAAAGAACCAAATCGACCGCGCGATCAATTCAGTAAAGTCTACACGAGCGAATTTCTCGGCCTTCGTGTCGACTCTGTTGAGGAACGAGCAGCTGCGAGGCGTGCTCGTGAATACGCCATTTGTATCCACTACTGACATGGAAAAGGAGATAATTTGGGACGTTGACCGCGAATTCGTGAATCGCGAGACTCTCTGCACCAACAGTAGCGATCCGTTCGTGCTTTGGAGAAACGAGCGCATTCCAAATCTTCATGATAACACAAATACTGATGATGGTTTTGACAAGCGAGCAGAGCTAATGAGCTTCTGGGATGTCCTGCCTCGATGGACGCTTGGGGATCCCGCTGTCGTGGAGCTCTCACTCACTCCTGTACGACCAATGCTAGCGGCGATAGACCTCCAGGACGCTTCTTATATCACATTGAGTAATGTGAGCCCTGCCGATTTGGAGGAAGAAGCGCGAGTTGGCGCACTGCGTATCGGTCTGAGCGTCCAACAGAGCCCGCTGGAGTTTCTGGTGCAAGGAAATCTGGTCAGTAACAGCACCAGCGCGTCCAGTTTGCCAGAGCAACGCTTTGCTGAGCTGGAGATGACAGAGGTGACTGCGTGGCGTGATCAGCACGGCGAACTGTTCTACACTCCTCAGCCTTTGTCGGCGCAGTCGCAACCATTAAGAGCCTCGTTCGCAATCCGCGTCTACGGCCACGAGAGTCACCATTTCCGCGAGACCGCGACGGGCAGTCTCGTGGGGAAGTGGAAGACAAAGATGCACGCGCTTCTGTGGGAGCTGCTGGACCAGTCCCAGTGGAGCATCGACGATTTGTTTCAGCGCTTTCTTCCAGCATCAGCGCCATCAGCACCAGACACAGAAGCAGAAAAGCACATTCGGCTCCGGGACTTCGTGTCCACCTTGGGAGGACTGGGGTTCGCCACCACAAACAGCTGCTTTCCCGGAATGTCTCTCTCCAAGCAGGAGTGGCTGACGCTGTTCACCGAGATCCAGAGTCTCGCCGCCGGAGTGTCCAACTTAGATTCTTCATCATCCTCCAAAGCGTCCTCATCTGCGAGAGTGACTCGGAGCGTGTTCAAGACGTTCCTCATTGACCCTTTCCACCAGGTAACTACTGAAAATGAGTGACTTGACAACTGTGGAAGTCCTATAGCGTCGACCTAACATGGACAGTATTGCCATTGTAATCTTGCTGCCATGTCTAGCTGTTCTGGAGACATTACGTGGACACTCTGCAATCTCTCGCGTCTCGGAACGCGATTGTACAGACGCTGCTAGACCAATTCCGCCCAGCGCAAGCAGCAGACCACAGTCTTCAAAGTATCAAAGGTCACCAGGACGAAGTGGAAGACGGCCAAGATCCTTCTGTTTCCGGATATTTTCAATTGGTGCCCTGGAGTGAGTTTGTGGAGTACCTGTTCCGATTCCACAGCGCTATGAATCGCATTCGCATAGGAGACGACCAAGATCCAGACCAACACAACAAGAAACCAGTGCTTTCGGTGTTGGACTACTGCCGCATCCTGTACCGCTTTGATTTGCGATGCGATGGATGGATCTCCGCTCGTCTCTTCCAACAGAGCGTGGTTGCTTCGTTGCGAGATACGAAGAAGGGGAGTAGTCCTGAAGCCGACGACTTATTGCCACGAACGCAAAGAGCCAAGCAGCGCACTGCTGTTCGCAACGCCAAGCGACCGGATGTCGACGCGTTCTCGACGCCAAATGCCGTCCAGAAACTGTTTCTCGCCCGCGCGAAAAAGCAGCAGAAGCCTCACGATGGTCGCCGTATTTCTTTAAATTCTACCAGAAGTGTGCTGGTGCACGCTGGGAACACGCACCTCGCGCGGATCCGAAGCCTCCCGGTATCCAAGCTGCTTCGGTACGTACCAACCAACCAATTTTCAACCCCCAAGAGCTACCAGGTTTCAAATGATTAGCATTCGTTAATGTGCTCTTTATGATTCTTAACGTGCTCCACAGAGAAGGCGTCCACTTCCGACCGCAGCTGCACGCCTCAGATTCTAACTCGGAGACTACAGTAGCAGAGCAGTCCTACTAATCGTAGCCCCTTGCTCTAGAGTCGACTCGCAGCGTCCTTCTTGTATCCGACCAAGCGCAGCCGACTGATGCCGCCGTCCGGGAACATCTCGAGCTTGACAAAGTTCACGCCCTCCGGCACGAGCACCACTGTCTTCTTCTCAACCGAGAAGTACTGCTGCTTGTGCGCGATGAGCTTCACGCGCGGCAGGATCGGCGTCCACTTGACCGAGTCTGCGAGCACGCCCTCGTCCGATGCCCCCTGATAGCTGGTGCCGTAGACCACGCAGCTCTCAGGGAAGTTGCCCTTGAAGTGGTTCGTGTCCACCTCCACGTGGTGGATCACGCCCTGGTGGCCCAGCTTCAGGATGCACCAGTCTTTGCCAGGCACTTGTAGTAGCCCCGTGGCGTTATCGGCCTGCAGGATCGATGGACGGGTCGTCTTGCGCGCCGTCTCCCATCCGCCAGCCATGGTCTTGCTGCGTCCAGGCGCGATGAGGTTCTTTGGGTTGCCGTAGTGCGCGTCGTTGAACGCGATCACCTTGCCGCCGTGCTCGGCGCTAACTAGGTCCACGAGCTGCGAGCTCGGCACTTGGGTCCAGTCCTTCAGCACGTTGCCGTACACGCGGAAGCGCGCAATGCCGCCGTCGGGAAACATGTTGAGGCGCAAGTGAGTCCACGGACCGTTCTTCAGCACTTTGAACACGTTGTGGCGCGTCTCCTCATAGCCCGGACCGAGTTCCGTGAACGGGAGGATGTCGACCCACTCGTGCGAATTGAGCTGCTCGGCGAGCGCGAGCTCCTCGTCAGACGCAGCGACACCCATCGCGCGCTCGTGCGCTGGTGCATTCGCGCTCAGCTGCTGCAGCGCCGCGGGCCACGTGCTCTTGTCGCTGCTGAAGCGCGCCGCCTGGATGGACGCGCGCGGCGCGTGGTTGCCCGTGAAGAACGCCGTGTCGATGTCCACGGCTTCGATGCTGCCGCGCAGACCGAGCTCGAGGATGCACCAGTCGTGGCCGGCGATGCGCTTGCGGCGGGTCTCCCAGCCGTCCATCCACTTGCCGTAGTCCGTGAACTTGTCCGCGATGAACACGGGCGGCTCCGGCGCAAGCATCAGGTGCGCGGCGGCGAACCACTCGTCGGTCGCGAAGAGCACGCGCGCGCCGAACTCGCTGCTCGCGAGGTCCGTGAGGCGCTCGAGCGCCGGGTCTGACGGTGAGAGGCGAGCCATCGTGTGGTGTGTAGGTGTCTGGGCAGGTGTTGAGGTGTGTCGTGGAGAGCGCGGATTCGCAATTGAGCTGCTGCGTAGAGAGCGTTAAAGGAGAACTGATGAGTGACTGAATGAGTGAATGAGTGCATTAGGGAGCTCTTGGAAATGGATGCGCAAATTAAATCTTCGCATTCAGGTGACGCAACGCGTGTGTTGCCTTCCACTAAGTACGAAACCAAACTGCATGTGTGAATGCAAATGCAGTGGATTTCGTACTTAGTCGAGTATCTGATTGAGGAAGGAGTGGGAGTGCAGAAATGGAGCTCCTGCGCGAATATGGCTCTGACACGTCAGATGACGACGACGCAGAGCGAGCGCCACAGGATGACAGCCAGGCAATAGAAGCACCGTCACTACCAATACCAGTACCACCAGCTCTTCGGCAAGTACCAGTACCACGCACTCTTGGCTCGCACGAGGAGCTCGAGCGACGGCGGCAGGCGGTCGCGCGCGCTTTTGGGCAAGAAGCAGTCAGCCTCAACACAAACCACGGAGCGCTTCGCCATGTGCATCGCCATCGCATGACGCACGAAGAGCGCGCGTTCGAGTTTCGTGGATACGTGCCCAAGCGCCGACGCCAAGATCCTGCTGTTGATCAGCAACGAGATACACAGCGATCCACCGTAGCTGAACTACCGTCGCTCTTCCCTCCTGAGGATACTCCTGAATGCCAAGATGACGATGAGCGAAGCCCTGGAGCTACAGCAAGGTCATGGTCAGCTCTCCCAACGCGCATCACGCGCAGGTTCAAGGGCCACACAACCGGCGTTAACTGCGTCCAGTGGAACCCAACGCACACGGATCTTTTCCTGTCCGCGTCGATGGACGCCTCGGTTCGTATCTGGAATTACCAACAAGCCACCTGCAAACGCCAACTGACGCACCACAACAAGGGCGTCAAGAGCGCCAAGTGGTCGCTCGACGGGAGGCATGTACTCAGTGGGAGCTACGACGGACGCGCCACATACACTGACGCGGAGACAGCGAACGCTCTCCGGACGTACCACAACCAGCAATATAGTAGCGACCGTCGCGCAGCAACGCCAGCAGTCACGAGCGCGTGCGTGCACCCTTCGGACCCGAACCTCTTCCTCATTGGCACCACAAAGGGCTGCATCTACAGCTACGATCTGCGCCAACCTGATACAACAGCCGCAGCTTGCAGAACGTACGAAAAGGCGTTCGGCAACGTCCACGACCTGCTCTTCCTGTCCGACGAGCGCTTCGTGTCGAGCGCGGGCGTCAAGTACCGCGATGCGAGCCACCAGACGCTGCTCGTGTGGGACTTCCGGTCCTCGGCGCTGCTCTCGGAGCGTCTGGACCGCGACATGCAACCCTTCCAGTGCCTGCGGCTGCACCCGCGTGAGCCCTGGTTCGTCGCGCAGTCGAGCGCGGACTTTGCGCTCTTCTTCTCTGCGAACGAGCCCTACAAGCGCGTGAACAAGGGCATATCCAAGTTCCAGGGCGGCCACGAAGTGCAGGGCTTCGCGATCCAGTGCAGCTTCAATGGCGAAGGCTCGGTGCTCGCCACGGGGGACGCGAATGGTCGGGTCTTCTACTACGACACGACCTCCAAGCGCGTGCTCAAGACACTCGACGCCTTTGATACGAGCGACTCGAGCCTGACGGCGTGCATCTGTGCCGAGTTCCAGCCATTTCCCCACATCAGTAATAACAAGAGAGCGCGGCTTGTAGCTAGTGGCTCCAACGGAGAACTGCTTCTCTACGAGTGAGTAAGAGTACATGATCACGACGGATACACAGAGCAGCATTACACAATAGAAACAAAGCTTTACAGAGAGTCCTTACAATGCGCTTGTCTTGTGGTCTTCACCATGATCCTCTTCGTCTTCTGCAACATGGTCGTCCACTATGTCAGCGTCGTCACCTTCTGCAGCCAGTCTTGTGAGCGCGTCCTCCACCACTTTCAGCTTCGCTTCAACCACGACCCGCCGCTTGTGCGTCCGCGGCAGCAGCTTCCTGGCCGCCAACAGGTGCTTCTTGGCCTCGTCCCACGCGTCGTTCGGGATCAGCACGCTCTCGGCGTAGATCATGTGCGTCTCCCAGTTCTTCGGTATGAGCTTGAACGAGTTCTGGAACGCGGCCACCGACTTCTCAAAGTCCTCCATCGCCGCGAACGCGCGCCCGTACGTGCACATGAGGATGCTCCAGCTCTTCTTCTCGTACCGCGGGATCACGTTCAAAGCGCTCTCGACGATGTTCTTGGCGCGCTCGGCGTCCAGCGGTAGCTCCAGCAGCGCGCGCATGTTCCAGAGCGCGGCGTTCGACGCGTCCAGCTTGAGCGCCTTCTCGAACGCCGCGCGCGCCTCGATGAAGTTCCGGTTGCGCTGTTCTATCTTCGCTAATTCAATAAGCAGCGGCGCGTCATTCGGACAGTGCTGACTCGCCATCGTCAGCACGGCGCGCGCAGAATCGACGTTGCCCAATCGGGATTCCACGCGCGCGAGCGACTTCCACGACTCAACATGTGTCGGTTGCTGCTTGGTGGCTTCGTCAAAGAGCTCGCGTGCGTTCTCCAGCTCGCCGTACTGCTCCTCGAAAGCGCCCCATGTCTGCAGCAGCTCGCCCGAGTGGTGCATGTTCTGCAGCGCGTTCTCGAACACCTTGCGCGCGTTCTTCATGTTGCCGCGCTTGTGATGCAGGATCGCGAGCGACATGACGCTCGGGATGTGGTCCGGGTGCATGCTCAGCACCTCGAGGTAGAGCGACATGGCCACGTCATCGTGGCCCAGATCTTCCTCCATGCGCGCGTACGCGTTGTACGAGCTGGGCTCGACGTAGAACCCGCCGTCAATGAGCCGCCGGTACCCACGTCGCGCCTCGTACACGTTGCCGAGTTTGTAGTGCGCCATGGCGCTGAGCATCACGAGCCACTTGTGCGTCGGGAACGTGCGCATCGCGCGCGTGAGCACCGTGATCGTGTTCTTGTAGAAGCCGTTGTCGAACTCAGCCTTCGCCCACGCGTGCCATACCTGCGCGGTCGCGTTGGCGTGGCCCGTCGCAGCCTGGAACATGTTTCGCGCGAGCGCCATGTGCTGGCTCTTGGCTTCAAAGACTGCGAACGCCTGCAGCACGAGCACGTCGTCCGGGTGGTCCTGCGACAGCTTCTCGAATCGCTCGCGCGCCTTCTGCTTGTTGCCGACCTCCGCCTCCAACAGCGCCATGCCCAGCCCCGCGCTCGCGTTCTTCGGGTCGGTCGCGAGGATGACCTTGTACAGCCGCTTGGCCTCCACGTGGTTCTTCGCGTCCATCTCCATGGACGCCCACGACTGCCAAAGCTCGGCGTGGAACGACATCTTGGACGCCTTGGCGAAGATCATGCGCGCGAGGTCGTAGTTGCCGGCCTTCCACTCCATCACGCCCCACTTGTTCCACATGCCCATGTCCTTCTTGTAGTGCTGCTGCAGCACGTTGCGGAAGAGGTTGCGCGCGAGCGGGATGTCTTCGCGGATGAGCTCGTTCAGGTTCGGCTGCGGGGACTCCCAGCGGCGCTTGACATTCTCCAGGTGGATCGGGTCGGGCTCCCACGGGATCTTCCCCGACATCTCGCTGAACTTCTTCTCCACGTGCCGGTCATAGTCCTGTCCGGCGTACAGCGTCTCCATGCGGAACGAGCGGCGCTGCTGCTGTTGCGACAATGCATGCGCTGCAGGTCGGAGCAAGACGTGCGCGTGAGCGTGGGGTCTGTGAGAGAGCGTTAGCGTGCGTGCATTGCTACCGCTCGCATGCAGCAGAGACGTTTGCGACAGGCGCGAGCAGTGGCGCGCGAGTGCGCTCCAGCGGCGCATGTTGGCTTGATCTCGATGGCAATTGCTCGCTCGCTGTTTCTGGAAAAGGAAAGGTTGACCTTGACGAGCTCCTCAATAGTGGACTCCAAGAGCTCCCCCAGATGAGTGACAGAGGGGAGTGAAGGTCATAAGACAAAAATGTTTAAAACAGTTTGGACCCAACAAGACAGAACCCTCATAGGTTTTTGAAGGGATAGACTTCAAATAGCAAATCCCCATATGGAATATAAAGTACAACTAAAAAGAACACCATTAAAAACCTTCTTAAAACAATAATATGATACATTTGCTGTGTAAACATAGAGGATTATCGATGCTTGTTTCGTTCCCGACCTGTTTTATACCAATCCAGAACTTGCCAGCCAGTCAAACTTTTGACAGCCAGCCAATACGCGCAACGCGCACGGAGCTCCTCGCGTTTGGCGCAAATGGCGCGGCGCGGAAGCAGTTAATAAAAAGCTCTTCCGAGGAATCCACCCCATTATTAGCAAAGCAATCATGTCGGCTGAGGAAGTTGTTGCGGAAGTCCCAAAGGAGCTCGGGGAGATGGACGCCCTCAAGGAGGTGCTCAAGAAGGCCCTCGTCCACGACGGCCTCAAGCGCGGTCTCCACGAAGCCGCCAAGGCCCTTGACTCGCGTCGCGCGCGTCTCTGCTGCCTCGCCCAGGACTGCGACGAGCCATCCTACTCCAAGTTGGTGCGCGCGCTCTGCGAAGAGCACGGCGTGAACCTCATCCTCGTGCCATCGGGCAAGCAGCTCGGCGAGTGGTGCGGTCTCTGCAAGATCGACGCTACCGGCGAAGCCCGCAAGGTCGTGTCCACCTCGTGCGCCGTCATCACCGACTTCGGTGAGGAGACTCACGCGTTGAACGTCCTGCTCGACTACCTCAAGCGCCAGGGCGAGAACTAAGTATCTCCAGTCTTCCCACGTCGATCGAGGTATTTAGCGCGCTAGCTGCAGGTTAACAGCAGTTAATGTCAAGGTGTTGAGCCGCAAAGAGAGCCGCCGAGCGGACTTCCCTCGGAGCTTTTTAACGAAAACTCGCCGCGTTGTTGTTGTCGTCTATTCATTTTGTTCGTTTGTTGCTTGCTGGATTGATGTTGTCTTTATGTATTTGAGGGTTTGAGAGCGCTCTCGTATCTTAATTAACTACTTGTCTACTACTTGCTCAGTTCGGTTGGTATTTCGTAATGGAACAATCTTCTTCAGATAAAATAATAATAAGGGTGTGTGGGTGTGTGGGTGGCATGCATCCTTCTTCCGGCGGAAGGAGCGGAGTGGCGGGTGGCACAGTTGAGCGACGTCAGCAGTGAACATTCGCTTTGCGCATTCGAATCGGCGGCGAAGCCACAGCTTGAAGTCCAGTCGAGTGTGGAGCGCTAGAGCACAACTGCGTTGCTTGCCATGCTGCTCTGTCGATGGGCAACGCGCACCAAGCGCTATTGGACTTGCCTGACCTGCGTCGCATGCCCATTACAGTGGATGCCCACCGAATACGTCGCTCCTCACCAGCAACGCAGCTGACTTCCTTCGGTTGCTCACAGCGAACAGAGTCGCAATGGCTGAAGGGATCATCGCGTGGCACCAAAGCGTCGTCGGTCTTGCCGATGCATGGACTTTCTCCCATCGAGTGTGAGCTGTTGCTTGCTCGCTGACCTGCTGCTGAAACCCAGTGATGCGGGCGAACGTTGTCCTGCGCTTGAGTCAGATGAGTTCTCCATCCGTCGTGCTGCAGTCATCGAACATCAGTTCCTGTGCTTGCTCAATGACCGGAACCAGGATTCTCATACAGCCGCCGCAGCTTCACCCGTTTCGAGTCCGCAGGGTCGTAATACGATGAGCCGAAGCCGTGGGCATCATGCATGTGGGTCGTCGAGCGCATGGATTTCGACTTCTTCTTCTCTTTCTGTAGACAACAACACAACGATGAGCACACTGTAAGAACCAGCAAGGAAAAACCAACAAGTGTGAGATTGTAGACGTACCGAGTCGGTTGACTGTCGACTCGAGGCCATGAATGGATGAAGCAACGCCTGCGCTGGCGTGATTCGAGTCGTGGGGCTACATAGAGAAAAAACAGCAACAGTCAGTGTCATGGAACGAAATATATCATAGGCTTGCTGTTGGCGGTAGCAGGCACATACTCGTAATCCAGCATGCGGTGCAACAAATCCACAAAGAGATGGTAATCATCTGGCGAGTGGTCCTCTTGGTTCAGACGCATTCCACCTGGGCCACCAGACTCAGCGCCGACAATTTCCGCCAGCGTCGTGGGTCTGTCCATTTCCTATTAGCCACAAAAACAACATCCATCACTTCAATGAGCCACAGTATCATCAACAAGACAATCCCAAAAATCACAACGGCAAGACGTACATGTCCGCTCAGCTTGGAGCTTGTGCTTTTTCGGAACTTGAGACGGTACTCCACTTGTCGATTTTCGCCCTCGCCGACTTCCAGTTCGTCAAAGAAATCCCGTCGATACGTCGGGTTCGCGTGCTCAATCAGCTCGCGAGACGGCATGCCCAGTACGTTCGCTATCCGCCGCAGCTGGTCGTGCTGGTCGGACCCGCCAAACAGTGGCTTGCCAGTGTGCATCTCCACCTGAGCAGACACAAAAGTGGCACGCTTTGTTAGTCTCTGCGGACCGTCCACACCATACTTTTCCATTCAATTGTAGTACTTCGTACCATGATGCACGCTAGACTCCACATGTCGATTGCTGTGGTGTACGGCATCCCCAAGAGCACCTCGGGGGATCTGTAGAATCGGCTCTGGATGTACTGGTAGAGCTGAGATTAATCCATACAAACAAATCAAAAACAAATTAGCCACGACATGCTGGAACTACACAATGACGGAGCACTTCAGACCACCGTACCTGGCTCTGCGAGACACAGGAGCTCCCGAAATCAATGATCTTCAGCTGACTCCGTGCCGACTGCACCAATAAAATATTCTCGGGCTTGAGGTCGCAGTGGATCACGTTCACGCTTGGATGCGCCAAGTAGTCCAGCGCCTGTAGTTGAGTTTGTTTAGTCACATACATCAAACACCATCAGTCAATAAAAAAGCTTGACGTCAACCCAAGATTCCGATTGAATCTCAGCAGGAACGCGAGCGAAGGACGTACTAGCAGGATCTGCCGTGTGAGCTTGCGGATGAGCTTCAAACTAATGCCTTTGAACTGGGTCTTCTTGAGCAGCTCAAACAAGTTGGAGTCCAGACGCTCGAACACGATGCACTGGTGACCTTTGTGCACAAACGAGTCCTTCAATTGTACTGCAGAACAACACACAATTAATTTGTCAGCCGTCAGTCTCCTGTCATTGAGCATTGAAGCAGAAACCTGGCTGTGCTCTTGTTTGTACCCACCAATGTACTTCTTGCCGCCATGCTCCGAGCGATGCAGAGACTTGAGAATACCGATTTCGAGCTGCGCCTGGGTCGTGAAGTTCTTCTTCTTCTTGACAATCTTGATCGCCACTTCCTGCCCTGTCTGCATGTCCTGCGCCTCCACTACTTGACCAAAAGAGCCCTACAAGAACACAAGCACACGATCCACATCAGCATTTGGGACGTCATGTCGTCGCGAAAAAGCGCGGGAAACGGCTTTTCGCGCGCTTTTCGCCATCTCTCGTCATGCCCAACAAGCGAAAGCAACCGAAGACGCACCGTGCCGAGCTTCTTGCCGCCCACTTTGTATCGGCCGTTGAAGATCTCCTCCTCTGGGAGAAACTGGTAGTCGTCGCTGGTCTTCTCGCCTTTTTTCACGCCGTGTCCGCTCTTCTTCTTGCGCAGTGGCAGACCGTCCTGCGCCAGCTTGCGGTTCTGGTAGTACGTCTACACACACACATGTACACATAAACCTGTCAGCCATCCTGTCTGTCCCTGTTCGTTCACCACTTACAGAGCGTTCTCCATGCTTCCAATGGATCGCGAACGTTTCGCTTTCGTAGCTCTTCGCCATCTGGCTTAGACAAAGCGCACCTGGTTGATCCGGTTGTACGTGTGGATGAGCTGGCGCGTGAGCTGCATCACCGGCACGTGGTCCTCGTGGCGCGGCAGCTCGAGGGCTCCTGCTGTCTCCGCGGCGTCCATGCGCACCGGGAGCACGCTGCTGCTGCTGGGCTCCATGTCTCCTCCTGTGGGGATCCCAAGCGGTGCGTGCGTCAAGTCGCCTGCCGCCCTTTTCTTGTTGTTGTTTGTTTGTCTCGCACAAAGAGCGCGAACGCGGGTCGCGAAGCGCGGGTGGGCGGTCTTCCATTTTTTTCTTTCTTTCTTTGTTCTCTTTTGGGCGGGAAACCCGTTTTTCAAAACCTGTCTCTGCTAAGACCCGTCATTTAGAATTTGAGACAAACCCGAAAACCCATTTGATATTTGCGGTCTTTTGTCAAGATGAAAAGAGGAGGTGATGGGTTTGAAGGTGGGCGGGTCGACCCATCAAAGAGTTTCTGACCAGGCGGGTTTGAAGGGGGAGGTTTCAGCTCGCGCGTGGGCTAGCCGCCAGACCCACGAGCCACCCTTCTCTTTTCATAAACAAACCGGTTGGATTACCGGTATCCAACCGGTAATCCAACCAGTCTCATGGATGCTCGCTCGCGGAATTTGCGACAAATGGAGATTTGTAGGTTGACCCATTCGTCCGAGCCTTCACAACCGATTTGGCTCGGTTTTGTGGCCCAAATGTCTTTCCATCAATCAGAAGGAATTAATTTGAAACATTTTTTCTCATCTGATTGGTCGACTTAAATTTCTACCAATCATCATGGGATATCATTTTTGGCAAAGCTGGACCCAAATTAAAAACCCGTCACACACTGCATCTCGGAATTCTGTCCTGTTCAACATGTTCATTCACATCTGAAAAGCTCCATTCCATTCCTTTCACGAGCTCCTCGCTCATCTCTCCATCAGCGCAGCACCCCTCAGTAAGCCCCAGCTCTACCAACAACTAACAACAGCTCCAGTAGTCATGGCCAACGCGCGCGACCATGGCGAGCGCAAGCACCAAGTGGGTGACTTCAGCTGGATGGGCGAAGTGCCCGGCAAGAAGTCGTTCTGGCAGAAAGCGAAGGAAGATCCGCTCGTGCCGATCGGCTGCGGCGTCACGCTCGCGGTGCTCCTCGGCGGGCTCGTGACGTTCCAGCGCGGCCAGTCCAAGCTCGGCAACAAGTTCATGCAGGCGCGCGTGGTCGCGCAGACGGGCACGGTGCTCGCGATGAGCGCTGGCGGCTTTCTGGCGGGGACTAAGAAAGAAGAGTCCAAGAAGCAGACGTACGAAGAGCGCCTGAATATCGAGCTGCGCGACGCGGGCAAGTGAGTTTGTATGGCGCGAGCGTCCTCGACGACTGAGTGGGTCTCCCTCTATCTCTCTCTGGTTGATGGGTCTCAGAATTGCTGAAGGTTGCCAATCGTGGCTGAGCGAGCGTGTCCCCCTCTTCTTCCAGGTTTCGTGTGTGTTCTCTCTCGTTGTGGAAACGAATGCCCTGGCTTCTTTTCTTCAGACATGTGCGCGAGTATATTAACAATAATAGTCTTCTTATCACTTTCGCGTCTTACACCATTGACTCTGCCTTGAATGTGAACACCCGTCGATCGCTGCCATGACAATGGTGCTTTTTCCAAGGCGTGCTTTCACATTTTGCCAAGTTGACGTGGCAGGCAAACCAAATGGCAAGCCTAGTTTTGAATGGCTATAAATACTTCATTGAATGAAATTGATTGGCTGAAATGCAAAAGGACGCGAAAGGACGTGCCATACGCGATCTTGATTGAACCGCTCAACACACACTCGCAAAAAGCCACTCGTCAACGAGCAGCAAGCAGCGCCTGCAAGAAAATATTGAGCGACGACGATGAACGGGTACTTGCTGCGCAAGTGCCGCTCCGAGCAGCAGCTCATGAACGAGCTCACGAAGCTCATCGGATCGAAGGACTACGCGTCCAAGAAGATGAGCGAGCTCATGAAGGAGCTCGCGTTCTTCTACGTGTCGCCCGTGCTGCCGCACATCCCGCACTCGGTGCTCAAGGACCTCTGCGCGCTGCTCACGAACCTCAAGGACAAGAAAGAGGACCTGCGCATCGCCAAGATGGCGCTCTGCTTCCTCGCGCGCATCATCGACCAGTTTGAACTCCGCTACCAGCAGCAGCATGACGAGCACCGCACGCAGAGCTTCGAGCTCTCGGTTTCCGTGCTCGCGACGCTCATGAAGGTCATGGAGAAGTCGGAGCTCAGCCACGCGAGCCTGCCGCGTCAATACACGTGTCTCAAGCTCTTTGCGTTCCTCTGTCGGATCTTCAACAAGACCGACGTGCTCATCCTGCGCGTGAAGCCGCTAATGCAAAAGTCGCCCGTGTGGACGCTGCTCTCGGGGGACAAGAAGGCGATCGCAAGTGTCACAGGCAAGAAAGATTTCCCAGCACAGCTCGCCGCGCTCGCCGTCATGTTCCACGGCGTGCGCTTCCACATGAGCTACGGCGAGCAGGGGACCATGCTCGAGCTCCTGTTCCAGGCGGCGTTCCTGCCAAACTGCGTCGCGTCTCGCCACGCTGCCGCGATGATCCTGGCGCTCTTTGAGCTCTCGAAGGAGCACGCCAAGACGATTGTCAAGACGCTCGAGTGGTACTTGATGAAGTTTTGTCTAACGACTTTGCGCGTCGGAGACACGCTCGCGACGATCTACTTGCTGCGCCTCGGCAGACAGATCAGTCGGCTGCCCACGAGCGACGACTCGGACGGTTCCGGTTCTGGTTCCTCAGCTTCGTCGTTCTCAAAGAACAAGAACAAATCGTCCTCGAAGCAGATCAGCGTGCCGAATTTGCTTGATTTTTCGTACGACATGGGCGGTTTACCGCCTCAAAGTACTGGTGGTACTGGTGGGGCGTCACCTCCACCGTCGCCAATCGCTCGACAGAGACAGCGACTCGACGGCGTCACAGCATCCAGCGCACTCGCGACTCGCCTGAAGGACATGCTGCTGGATGTGCTCTGCGTCGCCTCAGAGC
>JAASFI010000375.1:0-31382 GCA_023333705.1 Globisporangium viniferum
CGTCAGGTGGCGGCAGGTGCGTTGCGTCCGACGTTCTCGGAGGACTGTCCCAAGGCGATTCTGGACCTGGCCGACAGTTGTTTGCAGGTGAACCCTGAAGACCGTCCGAGTGCGGCGGAGATCGTGTACGAGCTGCAGCGAGTCCAGCGCGGGTCGACGTCGTCTTCAGACTCGTCAAGTTAGAAGAAGAACAGAACAGCAATCCTTAAGGAACGCAGAACTAGCAGCAAGTGCTAGTACGATGTGGACACAGACAGACAGACAGCTACTGTGCACAGAAGGCATAGAGCTCGAGCAGGAGTTGATTGTTTATTAGGAGCTTTTGCATTGAAACATGATTTGTCCAGTTTTGAGACTATGAAGTAGATGGAGTGGTTTGCTGCCAATAACGACAGCTTGCAGTGAATGCTATCCGACACCTGATGGCAAGCGGACGTCTGTAATAAGACATCCACAAAGATCCAGCACAAAAGGAGCCAAGTAATGGCAGCATGCGAATCATCAATCGATCGATCGGTTCAGCGCAAAGTCCATCGTAGCTGTCCGCACGGAGCCCGAGGGCTCAAGATGCAGACGTGCTAGTCAGCCATCAACGAACAACCCAACGAGCCACTTAACCACGCCAGTCATCAATCATACATGTAGCAGCAGTCAGAGCGAGGTACTCAAAGGACTCATTCTTTAGCACAAAGTGCTTAATAAGAATATTGCGTACGCGCACATCGGGACAATCCAATCTCCAAACTCACGACGTGAAAATTGCCAGTGCGATGTACACCATGGACACCATGTCGTGTGTGCGATGCGCCGCCACGGGTTTCTAATTGTTTTGATAGAGATGTCGACAAAATTAGAATCCCGTGGCCACTGCGCTAGATAGGAAGGTTTTTTGTGCAATAAACCTCTTAAAAGTGCATTTGTCAACGTTTTCGAAAAAACTTCCTACTTGCGCACATATTGCAAATTACGTCACATCGAAGCAAAGCTCCCATTTTTCAATCCGACAACTTTTCAAACTGTGAAAATCGAAAAACACGAATTTTTCATTTGGTCGTAAGCAAAGTGCTTGGCGCCGATTGGCTGGTCAGTTGCGTGCAGGATAAAATCAATCAGCAGTTTTCACAAAATATCATGAAAACGAAAGAGAATGATGATCGCGTTGAGTGTGTCGCCTGTCTGTCCATTATGTACAAGGTGGGACGATGGACTTGCGGCCAGGAAGCGTCGAGACGAAGAAAAAGGAGCTGTGGACCAGATGGACTGGTTCTTGCTCCACAACCAAACAAAACAAAAGCAGAGCAGCGAGAGTCGAATTTGGCCCTGTGCCATCTCTTGGTCAGTGCTGCTGCGCATTGTCGAATCGAAAGGAACCATCAGATGCGTTCGGATCGAGCACGCGGCATTGCTTCTTTGATTACCCTTTGGTGAGCATTCGCAACCCAATTTGTTGGAGGAACAACAAAATGAAAAACGCAGGCACACCTCAGTTCCACCGAACCCTTTTCTCATTCATACGTTGGGAAGATAGCTCCACTGGCTGTTGTTCTTTGTTGAGTGTGAAAAGTGTGAAGAAATTGTTCTCTTCTTCTGTTTGGTTCGCCTCTCTGGACTCTTTTGCCACTGACCTCATCGAGCAAGAGAGATTTTGACAAAATCTCAAAAGCCAAAAATCAATGCGGGACACCAAATGCAGCAGGCGACCAGAAGGAAATCAAGAAGCTGATAGAAAAAGTGCGCAACTGATCTTTCAGCATCAAAAGTGCGTACTTAGGAGGAGAAACGCCACTCCTTCTCCTCTAAGTACGATATAGACCCTTTTTCTGCTCTTTTGTTGCTGTTCTGTTGCAGAGACTTGTCTCGTTTTTGCGCACAAGGGGAAGGGCAACCTCAAAAAGAGGCAGATTTGTTTTTTATCGGGTTTTTTGGCTCCAGTTCTGGCCCTCTCTGGGTTTCTTCTGCGCTTTCGGTCGCCAGCCAAACTCAAAGCGCCGTCCATACAAACAACAGCAACAACAACGCTTCGTCCGTGCGTCCGCCATCACACACACACAGGGGATTCCAAGAGACCGACTGGCAGCATGCAGGTGCCGGCGTCCTTATCGGCGCTGCTGGTGCTGCTGGCCGCCGCCGCCGACGTGTCGGCCCAAGACGCAGCGACCACAGCGCCCGCGATCTCGGGGCTGGACGAGCGCGTGATCGCGTGGCTGGGCAACTATTTGAACGAGGGCGAGACGCGGCTGTTCGCGAACGACATCAAGTACATCTGGGGGCTCACGATCGGCTCGGGGCTCACGGGCAACTGGAAGTCGCTGCCGTCCGTGTGCGACGGCCGGCCGTCCATCCAGACGCGCTCGCAGCAGATCGCGCCGAACGGCGGCTGCCCCAAGGTCTACACGGACGCGAACGTGAGCTGCACGTGCCTCAGCGGCTACACGAACGCGACCGAGTGGCAGTTCAACGTGCGCACGCGACCGGCGAGCGTCACGAGCTTCCCGCTCGAGCTCACGGCCGCGGACACCTTCGAGATCAACACACTCATGACCATCATCGTGCCCGAGAACCTCACCAGCGTGTACGTTATTTTTTGTCTTGGTTTTTGTAAGGGAGAACCCTTTGTTACATGTATTTGCAGGGAGCTTTCTTTGTTTTGTCTAACGTAGCTCTTGGTTTGTTTGTTTTTGTGTATGTCGGTTATCGATTTTGTGTGATTATACAGGAAAATCGTCGGCAAGGATGCGAATCCGATGAAGCTCGAGGTGAAGCCCGCGTCGACTGGTTGGACGGGCGTCGACGCGTCGGCCATCAAGCTCGTGACCACGAACGCGCAGACGTCCATCAAGAGCGTGGAGGTGGAGAACATCGACCTCAGCACGGCGCTCGATACGACGGAGGACTACATCCCGCTCTCGCTCTCCAAGATGTACGTGACTTTTTGCTTCTGATTGTAGAGACTAGCCACTTTCCAAGTTGGATGCTGACTCTGTAGCTCTTTATTGTCTTGTGCAGTGGCTTCCGAGCGTGCAACATCTCGGAAATGAAGCCAACGTTCCTCAAGGGACTCGCCCAGCTCAAGTATCTGTACGTGGAGCTGCTCAAGAGAACCAACTTGGACCTATGCCAACTTGGAGGCTAACTACTTGGCATTTTGTTGTTTTGTTGGTTGTGTGAAATAGGGATCTGTCTATGAACAAGCTTATCGGCGGGTACAACCGCATCAAGGAGGGGCTCTGCACGGGCGTCACGTGTCCGCTGATGTCCATGTGAGTTCACAGTTGCAGATTTTTTTCTATTGCATTTGCTGTCGCCCATTTTCTTGTCTAGGAGACTCATGTTTGTGTTTGTGTTTTCTTTGCAGTAACATGACGGGCAACATGTTTCCAGCAATCCCAGAGAACGTCTTCTTTCTGCCGAATCTGCAGTACCTGTACGTTGAACTTGAACCTGAACGCTCCCACTTCCAATGTGGAAATTGGTCTCTTACAAAACTTTTGTGTCGTCCTAAAACTAACAAAACCAGGTACTTCAAGGGCAATCCGATCACCAACTTCACGGTCAGCGCCAAGACGTTTGCAGGCATGAAGAAGCTCACGGTATTTGAAGTGGGCGCACCTGAGGAATCGTACGACTGCCTGGCGCAGAACGGCACGTGGCAGGAGACCACGCATGGTGCCAAGTTCTGCGTCATCTCTGCGACCACAGCGAGTGCAGGTGAGTTTTTTTGCTTTTCCTTTCTCACTACTGTAGAACTTCTATTTGAACCCTGGGTTTCTTCTGACTGACCAAATTTGAAATTTGCGTTGTTTTTATCAGCTCCAGCCACGACGGAAGAAGATTCGTCCTCGAGTGGGAGCTCGTACCTGCTGTACATTGTGATCGGCGGTTGCTTCCTGATCGCGGTGCTGCTCTTCATCGCCGTGCGCCAGCGCCGCTCGCGCAAACACGGCAAGAAGGAGAGCGACTCGATGTTCGACCACACGATCTCGTTCGATACGCACTTCACGAACAACATGCAGGTGATCAACGACCCGGTGATCGTCGCGTACCGCATCCCGTTCAAGGACATCAAGGTCGCGAACTGCATCAGCAAGGGCGGCTTCGGGCTCGTGTACAGCGGCGTGTACAACCGTCGTCGCGTGGCGATCAAGCGCATCCGTCCAGACCTCAGCGGCGACATCAAGCACGTCGAGTCGTTCATGAAGGAGATCTGTCTGATGGCGTCGCTCAACCACCCGCGCATCGTCGAGTTCATCGGTGTCGCATGGGACACGCTCCGCAACCTCTCGGCGGTGACCGAGTTCATGGACCGCGGCGACTTGCGCGAAGTGCTGCACAGCTTCAAGCTGCGCAACTGCAGACTCACGTGGGAGAACCACAAGACCCGGTTTGCTTTGCACATCGCGGAGGCGCTGACGTACCTGCACTCGTTGAACCCGAAGCTAATCCACCGCGACCTCAAGTCGAAGAACGTGCTGCTGAACGCTGACATGGACGCGAAGCTGAGCGACTTTGGTGTGTCCCGCGAGCGCCACTTTGAAGAGACGCACATGACCGCGGGTATCGGCACGTCTTTCTGGATCGCGCCCGAGGTGCTGCTCGGCAAGGACTACGACGAGCGCGCCGACATTTTCTCGCTCGGCGTCGTGCTCTCGGAGATCGACACGGACGACTATCCGTACTGGAACGCGAAGAACCCGCCGCAGAGCAAGCACGAGGAGACGTCGATCCTGCGCATGGTGGCAACGGGCGAGCTCATCCCGGAGTTCACGGACGACTGTCCCAAGCCGATCCTGGAGCTGGCGCTGTCGTGTCTCAACGTGGACCCGGAGCAGCGCCCGACCGCCGCGGAAGCGGTGTACGCACTGCAGCAGATCATGCGCGCGTCCTCGGACGCGCCGGTCTCGCCGGTCTCGTCCTCGTCCATGATGTCCTTGTGAGTGAATGAATACCTTGCAAGGCTATCAGACAAAACAAGACAACGATCGAAAGCGAGGCACAATAGACAGGTAGAGAGCGTGAAAGGGGGAGCGAAATGCGAATATTGATTTGGTTGTCTGTGGTGGTTCGATGGGAGTCTTGAGAAATAATAATAAGGTACTTATTTGTGAACAGTTTGGGATTGCGGAGTAGCATGCTATGAACATGGAGTTGCTGGGTCTGTTGTGCCGCTCAGTGCAAAGCTATCGAGTCCACCCACTCAATGTAGGCATTCCTTCAAATGCTCAATTTGGATAGTCCTCACCAGTTTTTGGGTTCGCTTGAGGAGGTTTTACATTTTGCGTCCAGATACCGAAGATCATGTTTCGCGAGGTGATGAATATCTACCTGCTCATTGAACACTTGAGGGAGTTTTGTGTCACTTGCCCCTGAACATCCAAGATAGATAGACCCTGTTGAACAAATAATATTTGTAGCAAAATGGAGCGTCATGGCAGTTGAATGAACCCAGCCGAACTCGCGAGTGACAAGCATTTTCACAGGCAGCCCCAAGTGAAGAGAGATACACGGCGCAGCTGCGCGAGTAGACCCATTCCTGCAATGCATTTCATCCTTTCTCGAATGCGGTCTTCCACAGGTTTAGTGGAAATATGTCCAGGTCGAAGCGAGCACGCGTGTTGCTGGTCGATATCGTCATTGACACGCTGCTCTGCGTCCTTATCCCGTTGTGGCCCGTGGCGCCATTCGTTTGGCAGTATCTGACAGATCCCCATGTGGTAAATTCCAATTTCTCTGAGACGTGGTACGCTGAGGGAGTGCTGACGTTCAAGCAGTCGCTCGCCACGACGCCGATGGATTTGATCACCAAGCTCTCGCCGTTCTACTTCAACTACATGTCGCTCGTCGAGATCTCGAGCGGCGCACACCTGCCAGTGGCATCGCATAGTCCCTTGGCTGTTGTACCAGATTCAGAATGGAGTAACCAACGGTTCAGCTCCATCCAAGTCCATCCAGAACCAGTGCTGCATCCGGACGCACCATTGGAGATCCCACGGCAACAAGTTCGCGACACTCGTCTGAAGAAAATCTGGTTCTGGCTCATGCGGCTCATGTTTGCGAGCTTTGGTCTGATCTTCGTGTTGATGGCGCTAGCATCATCCGGAACACTGAAACCAGTTCCGCTGCTTTGCCGCGAAGGTTGTCTCTATGCTACTGCTCCATGGTTTCCGAAGAGATGCAACTGCATTGTCCAAGAGCTCAATTGTGCCAAGCTCAACATCACAGGCTCCGATGGCGTCCAGGCAGAGCTGGAAGGATATTCGAAGGATGAGTACACGGTCGTGCTCATCTTGAACGACTGCAACGGACTGGTCATCCCGAAATCGATCCAGAACTTGCCAAACCTGTTCGGGTTGTACGTCTACGCATCAGAGCTGCTCGAGTGGGGCGAAGACGCAGCGCTCACCTCGGACGCATTCGCATCCATCTCGTACATCGTCTTTGTCAACACGACGCTGTCAAAAATCCTCGTGGGACTGCTCACGAATTTGGCGTCCACGGTCCAGGACATCGAGATCATTGCGTCGTCGACGCCTCTGGCTTTGCCCGACAATCTGCACGAAAAGTGGTTGACCGTCGGAACCCTGTACTTGGAGCGTTGTAACCTTGTGACGTTTCCAGAACCTCTGTTGCACATGGAGAGCCTCAAACAACTCTCTCTCGCGAGGAACTCGATCGCTGATCTCCCCGAGTCGCTCTTCGCCTCGCCGCTCTTCAAGTCTCTTGGGTACTTGATCCTCTCTGCGAACCCGAGTCTGACGCACTTACCGCCGAATCTGGACGCAGCGACGTTGCTGCTGGAGCTCTACGTGGACGCCACCAGCGTCACGGAGCTGAACCTCGAGAGTCTGGACAAGCCCAGCAGCGATCTGAAGGTCAGTGCAGCGCAGAGTCCAGTGTGCGAGAGTGACTCTGTGAGCAGCAACAGCACCAGTGGAAGCGCTCGCGTGTCTTGCGAGGGATTGTACGGCGGCATGTACACGCTCGGCGTCTACCCTTTGCTGCCAGAGCATCGAGCAACACGTAGTGCAACACGTAGTGCGAAGTTCCTGCCTGACGACTCCATAGATTGACGATCAGTTATTTTGTTGGACTGCCGAGCAAAGATAACCAACGTTTGAATGAGCAGCAAGGCAGCCTGGCTTTGGTTAGCTTTCTTCATTTCGCGGTTAATCAAAAGCGACATACATGGAGGTCACTCATACACTCTCTTGACGTCAGTGGCAAGCGTCCGTCGATCCGTCATCGTTGGTCTACATCTGGCTAAAGAAGAAAGCCAAACGCGAGTTGTTCAAAAAAATCCCTATTGGTTTCCCACGAGGTCTACGCTGACGACACAAGTTTGGCAGCAACGCAACAAAACTTACTGGGAGTTGACACTCGAGGCCGATTGGATGACCTGGCGCAGAGTCTTCATCTCCGCTTCCAAGCGAGCCAAGCGGTCCATCGCCTGCTCCAAGCTCATGCCGCGCTCCGCGAACGACGAGCGCACGGCACGGCCCGCAACGAACGAATCGCGCATGCTCGACTCGCTGTTGACGAACGACGCACCAAGACGGATACGGTTCTGGCGCATAGTCTCCTGGCGCATGTACTTCTTGCTGCTCACCTTCTCGTTGTACACGTTGATCTGGTTCACGCGCTCGAGGAGGTACACAAGCACGACCTTGCCGAGATCCTGCACGAGGAACCAAATGATGCAGTACACCCACACGAAACCAGCGAGCTTTGGCGAGATGGCTTCCATCTCAGTGAACGGCCAGAAGATCGCGAGCAGAGTCGAGATGATCGTCGCGAAGATCGCAGCCGACGCCAAGAGGCGGCCTGGCGCGCGTGAGAAGAAGAAGCCTTCGGTACGCGCGGTGAACACGGTCATGAAGTCCGAAAGCGAAATCTTGAGGTACATCATCATCATCACCTGGTCGTATGGCAGGTTGCCGAGACCGAAGTACGCGAGCACACCATCCTCGTTCCACGAGTCGAGACCCCAGAAGAGGATCAGGAGCGAACTGGCGACAGCGATGACACCGAGCACGGTCGAGACCCAGTAGATACGAGGCAGGTTCCACGACTCTGGGCGCTTCGATGGCACCACGTTGTCATACGCGATCGAAATAATCGTGCCGTCGTTCAGGATCGTGATCAGCACAAGCGCAATAACTGGCAGCTTGAAGTATGGGTCCACAGCCTCCGTGCTGGTGTTGTTGTTGTATGGGCAGTCGCCACGGTGTGGCACAAAGTGAGGGAAGCGGCAGCTGTCTGGGTGGAAGAGCAGCACCGAGATGAAGAAGAAGAGCAGCAGCTGAATCGTGCACGCAATGCGGTACGTCACGTAGTTGCGCATGCGCTGGAAGATCTTGCGCGACAGCGTAATCGCGTTGATGATCACCGAGAGACCTGGCTTCGTGAGCACAATGTCGGCGGCAGCACGCGCAGCGTCAGTCGAGCCTTCCACAGCGATACCGACATCCGCCTTCTTGAGCGCAGGCGCGTCGTTCACACCGTCACCGGTCATACCGCACACCCATCCGCGCTGACGCAGGATCTCAACGATCAAGAACTTGTGTTCTGGGAACACCTGCGCGAAACCATCAGCGCTTTCGACGATGGCACCGTAGTCGTGGCCCAACGTTCCCGAGAGGCCGTCTTCCACACGCGCAGTTGGTAGCACGTCCGTGCCCAAGATGGTCGTGCCCATTCCGAGCATGCGGCAGGTCTCCACGGCGATCGCAGCCTGGTCACCAGTGATCATTTTGACAGCAATACCGTTGGCGTGAGCCATCTCGATGGTGTGCTTGGTGTCGTGGCGAGGTGGGTCCAAGAACGTCATGATACCCAAGAAGATCCAGCCGCCCTCAACAGCCTCGTCAGTGCGGCCGACAGCGAGCGAGCGGATACCACGGCGAGCGAGGTCCAAAACCTTGGCTTCCACAGCTTCCTGGATTTCCTCAATGTTGTACGCCAAGCCCAAAATGATCTGCGGCGCACCCTTGGTGACCTTGAACACGCGGCCGTCTGGGCCACGGATCGTCGATTCCGTACGCTTGACCGTTGGGTCGAATGGCATGTGGTCGAGCATGGTGAACTGGTCGAGAGGGCGCAAGTCAATCGCGTTGAGCACGAGCGTGTCGAGCGCATCCTTTGGAGGCTCCTTCCACTTGGCGGCGAGCGCGGCGGACACGAGCACATCTTCGCGGGTGGCGCTTGGGTAGAAGATCGGCAAGTCGTCCTGGAGCTCCATCTTGTTGCGCGTGAGCGTACCGGTCTTGTCCGAGCAGAGCATGTTCATGCCCGAGAGCGTCTCAATCGCCTGCAGCTGGGTCACAATCACCTTCTCCTCCGCGAGCTTGCGCGAGCCGAGCGCCATAGTGGACGTGCACACGACCTGCATCGCAATTGGGATCGACGCGACGAGCAGCACCACGCAGAACGCGATCGCCTCTAGGAAGTCCTCGCCGTTGTAGAGCAGGTAGCCGAGGCAGAAGCCCACGAGCACGAACGAGATCGCCATGAGGAACATCGTGATGCGGATGAGGATCTTCTGGAAGTGCGACACTTCGTCCACCGACGAGATGAGCGACGCGGTCTTGCCGAAGAACGTCTGCGAGCCCGTGGCGGTCACCACAGCCTCGATCTCACCGCGGGTCACGGTCGAGCCCATCTTGGCGTTGTCGCCGGCAACCATGGTCACTGGGAACGATTCGCCCGTGAGCGCGGCCTGGTCGATCTGCACGGCGTTGCCCTCGCAGAGGTCGCAGTCCGCAGGGACGGCAGAGCCGGCCGAGAGCGTGACGCGGTCGCCCGGCACGAGCAGCGCGGCGTTGATGGTCTGGTGCACGCCGTCACGGATGACGAGCGCCTCTGGCTTGAGGCTGGCCTTGAGCGCGGCGACGGCGTTGCCAGCCTTGAGCTCCTCGTACCAGCCGACTGTGCCGTTGAGGACCTGCAGGAAGAGCAGCACGAAAAAATCGGGCATGTCCTTGGTGAGCAGCTCGACGAAGATCGCAAGCCAGATCATGATCGGCATGGGGCCCCAGAATTGCTCGGCGAGCTTGATCCACGGGGACTTTTCCTTCGTGGCGAGCTCGTTCGGGCCGAAGAGCTTGAGGCGGCGCGCGGCCTCGACCGTGCTTAGGCCGGACTCGTGCGTGTCGAAGAGCGAGCGCTTGTCCACGCCCATGTAGAAGCGGTCGTCGTCGCCATCGGCTTGCTGGTAGCTGTGCTCGCTGCCGCCGTTGGCCAGCAGCGGACTCTTCTCGGTCGCGGGCATCTTGTGTGGGAGTGACTGCGGGCTTCCGGGCGAAATCTCGAATGAGGGGGAAAGTGCAAAGTGCGCGGATGAGATGGGAGGCGGCCGCGCAACTGCCAGAGTTGTTTGTTGTGCGAGCAAGCCCAGCAACAAGACTTGCTTGCTTTGTTGCTTGCTTGTGTTGCTGCTGCGGCTTGAGCCAAAAATGTACGGTGGTGGTGGTGGAGGCGAGTTGTGTGTGAGTGTGAGCGAGAGCGGAAATCCGCAGCCACCTTCTGTGTTAAGAGGGGGACCAACCTCAACCGAACCGCAGTGAGGATATGCGCAGTGTCACATCGGATGGTGAGCACTGATTTAAATAAAATTTGTGAAGCCATGTTGAGGTATTTGTCTTACCTCAGTAAATTATCCTGCTTTCTGTCCAAAAATGTCTGAAATGAACTGATTTAGTCGTCACATAGTGACGATTTGTCAGCACTGTGTGTAGTCGTTTGAGCCAAGCTCTATGCAGAATGCGGAATGGATGCGGACTGCGCTCCTCCCCAAATATCCACTGTGGGAGATTCCGTGGTGAAAGAAAAAACAGAACTCAGGGCTGCTTTTCAGCCAATCGGCAGCTGCTACAAACGGAGATCACCCCCGCCAATTGGCGCGCAAAAGCGGAAGATCCGCCAGCCAACACAAAAAAGGAAGAGGGACGGCCCAACACCAAGAAGGACAGTCACGTCGCCTGCAAAGCTGAAGCGCAAACTCCACACACACACAGCAGATGGCTGAAATGGACGCCGCCGATGAACGCCTGTGTGTCGCAGCAACAACAGTCTCCATTATGTACGGACTTGCGGGCTGGCAAAAATATTCAGCGCCAGATGGTGGTCGGTCGCTTGGTGTGTGTTTGTTATCAGAGGTATCTTTGGCGGCAAAGCATGCTTGGTTGTTTGGTTTGGTGGGTGGTGGTGGCTGCGTTTGTGAGACCTTCTCTCCCGCTTGTTGGTGTTCATTTTTGCATTTTGCGCTTGCTTGTTTGTTTGTTTGTTGCCACTTGACTTGCGCGCGCGCATTTGTGGGGTTTTGATTTCAGCAAGTGCCAACATGGCGTCACTCACACCCATGCGTGAGCTTCTTTCAGTGCAGAGCTCTTTGGGTCTCCTCCGACGTTCGTTCGCACATGAATCATGTTGCTGCTTGCTTCGTGCGGGACGCGTGCTCAAAAGAGTTAAGAAAGTTAGACGCGGCCTGTTGTCGATTGGAGGAGCATTTATTATGGGTTCACTCGCTCGTCAGCTCTCGTGTTTGCGAGGTCCCACCTCGCGAGGACACCCACAAATATTCACCCAACAGCCAAGCCAGTCCATCGATTGGTTCCTCTAGTGGTCCAAAATATTCGCGTTCGCAGCTTCCATTCTGCGTGACGAATATTTATATTTGCTCCTGCTCACTATCAATAAATCATCGGTGCAAATCGTGGTGCTGTGGTCACCAAAGCAAAAGCACCAGCAAGGCTTGCTTGCTTGCAACAAGAGCAACTGGTGCGTTGCATCCATCATCACGGCGTATTTTAAAATGCCATTGATGTGATCGGACACTCGTTTTAAAATGGCCATTTGCACACATTGCACCTCGTTCGACCAAGTTCGACTGCCTCGCCCGCCCTGGTGCCTTCTTCGTGAGCTTGGCAACTCACATTCCATTTCGACCTCGAGCGCACAAGTGGTCAAGAAGGCGGACCCGGTGGGCGTGGCCTGCCTCGCTCTCCCCCGCTCGGAATCGCGAGCTGGTCGTGTTGGGAGACGCGCGCTTCCCGTCAGCAAGCAAAGGCAACCCCTCTGTCCACTTGTTCTCCCCTCCGAAGGTCAGTCGCGTCGCGCGTGAGAACCTGAACCAAGCGTCTGTGACCAAGCGTCTGCAGCATGAAGTCGATCCTTGTGATTGCACGTTCACAACAACGCATGCACCTTGGACCTCAACGTGTGGATGCGGAGAGAGAGAAGCCTCAGGAGAGGGAGGTAGCTCCATTTAGCGAAACGAATTGCGGATCTGTAGCCGATTCGCAAGCAGTGTGTATGCCGTGTGTTTATACTGATGTCTACAGTATCAACACATGTATGATGCAACATCACAATCGATTCACGATGATCACATTCGTGCAACATCCGCGACTTGAAGAGACGCAGCAGTCTGATGTAAACGCGTTACTCCTCCATCACCACGCACAGAAGGTGTCGTTGGCACACCCGCCAGCAAGCACAAGCAAGTCCTGCAGCTGCACCCTGACGCGTAGGAGAGATCGCAATGGCACGACGTCCTCTCGTTCGCCTGCTCGTGCTACTACTCTTGTGTGCTGTTCATGTAAGTGGACTACTTGGTGTCTTTCTAGATTAGAGTTGATCGAGCTCTCCTGGGAGCAGGAGAGAGACGCAGAGACTCTAATCCACAATGTGCCGTTTGCTCGCTCTCTATGCAACAGGTGGCGCGCGCGTTTGAGAGCCTGTTCGCAGGATGGCTCGAGACGACAGAACACGACCCGCCCAAGCCACACGAAGAGGCCGCGTCACTGCAGCTACAAGAGCAACAGCATGATGACGAAGAAGAAGCGCAGAACAACCGCAACGTAGCAGCAGCAGAAGAAGAAGACGAAGAGCAGCAGCAGCAGCAATACTATCGAGAGGAGGCATTGCCAGTGGTTGACGAAGAGCTCAGTCGAGCAGAACACCAGCCGTCGCATCGCGACACCGAATCGTGGGACGCATTCGCAGACAAGCAGCCGGAAGAAACCCTCGAAGATCGCAGACGACTGGTGGGTGGCATTTCGGAAGCTCTCGCTGTGTGTGGCGGAGCAGCGGTTATCGCTCCAATGTCACACAATGGAGTCCAGTATCCCGCTGTTGTGTCTCCGAGAGAGAGTCGCGAAATGCTCACTGAGCATTTATTAATTGTTCCTAATGCAACAGGCAGATGCAGCTGCGACAGCCACAGAGGTGTCAAATGACGAACTGGACGAGTTCGCAGGTCTCGAGGGCATCGACCTGTCGCCGTTCAACATGTACATCGCCGACAAGGCCGTGCTCGTGCGGCTGCTCGACTGGGCGTACGACCGCGTCGCGTACCTGTCGCGCTTCAGCGACGGCTTTGTGCACGCGGAAGAGCTGGGCAGGTGCGTTTAAAGAGCGTTCTCCCAGTGTGTGGATTGAGAGCACACTAATTACTAACACATCACTTCGACTACGCTTTCAACAGACTGTTCAACCTGGCGCTGAACCCAACCGAAGAGACTTTACCAAGAGAGTACATTGAGCTGGTGGACGCGGCGGCGGACGAGATGCGCGCGGTGCAGGGGCTGCTGGACGACGAGCTGGTGGTGCCGCGCGGCTTCATCGGACGCGGGATGTCGCTGCGCTCGCTGCAGCGCCTGGCGCAGCAGATGCACGAGCATCACTCGTGGCGGCGGCTCACAGAGGTCGCGCCTGCTGCTGCGGGGACTCGCGCCAGTGAGCTCTGAACCTATTGCTAATGATTGAGTAGAGGACGTGGTTGTGCAGAGGGTCACGAGAAATGATACCGGAGTGGTTGGTGGTCGTGGGTTGGTGCTTGGAGCGTTCGTCGACCACTGAGAGTTGGGCACGACGGCTGTCAATGTGGATACAGTCGCTCCCATTGGCTGCAGCCCCACTGCCAGAAGGTCGCAGTAAAGAAGGTGGTTATCACCGCCACCAGTCAGTCAATACAGGTACACCTGTACAGCACACAGTTGCCACGCATTAGGTTTCTAACAAATGAATACCAGGCACGCTGGAGCTCTGCTTCTCCTCCAGGAAAGTGCTGCACCGCCGCGTGCCTTCGCTTCGATCGATCGCCCCCACGCGTCCTTTGCAGCTCTTTTGGATCGAGCGCCCTTTCTTTGAACAGCAACGCGTGCTTCCTTCGACCAATCAGATTTGTCTTCAAATGTAATTGGCTGCTGATTACTTTTACCGCATTATCATTGGGTAAATGTCGAGTGGCAATCATGTCTTCTTTTTAGCCAATCGGAACGTTCTCGAATCAACCAGCAAAAAAGTTCGACGCGATTCGTTGGACCGTTTGAACATAACCTCGTTTTGCTTTTGATTGCAGACTGTGAAGCGAGAGTGTGTGTGTGTGTGGTGGCCCTGTTGAGGACGGTTGCGCAAGTGCAAGCAGATCCGAATTTGCAGGCACGATGGCGCAGCAACACCAGCAGCTCAAGCCTAACGAACAGGAGTCGCTCGCGGGCGCGGAGCTGACGCTCAAGAAGGCGGCGGCGGCTTCGGGCGGCGCGCTGCTCACGTCGCTCTTCGTGACACCGCTGGACGTCGCCAAGGTGCGGCTGCAGTCGCAGGTGGCCGCGCACTTCATCGCCGTTAGTAGTAGACCAAGCGCCGTGGTGATTTCGTCGTCGTCTTCCTCGTCTTCTTCAATGTCGATGATCAGCGCCGCGATGGAGCAGTGCCGCTGCAAGGGCCGCTGTCCGTGCAACCGCACGATGACGCGTTCAGTGGACCAGCTGGTGTCGCGTCCGGGTGTGCTCTCGTGCATGCGCATGTCGTGCTCTAGATCAGCGGCGTCAGCAGCAATGTCGTCGCCATCGGTCGCTGCTGCTGTGGCGATGGGCGTCCAGACGAAACAGGTCAAGTTGAGCGGCACGTCACACGCGCTGCGCCACATCTTCCAGACCGAGGGCATCAGCGGACTCTTCTCCGGTCTGTCGCCCACCATGATGATCGCGGTGCCTTCGACCGTGCTCTACTACATCTCGTACGACCTGCTCTTGCAGAAGGGGCGTCAGCAGATCCCAGAATATGAAGCCATCGTGCCGCTGCTGGCGGGGACCACTGCGCGGGTCATCGCGGCGTCCGTCACTTCGCCCATCGAGCTGATCCGCACAAGAATGCAGGGCAACCCGAATGCGCGCGGCATCCTGAGCACGTTCCACCACGCGATCCGGAGCGGCGGGTACCATTCGCTCTTGAATGGGCTCGGCGCGACATTGGCTCGCGACGTTCCATTCTCGGCGATCTACTGGACGTCCTATGAGAGCCTGCAGCAGCGATGCAGCAAGATGGAGGCTGAGCTGCCGCTCAGTCGCACCCAGCGGGCATTTGCGTGCGGGGCGATGTCCGGCGCGATCGCCGCGACCTTGACGACCCCTTTCGACGTTGTGAAGACGCTCCAGCAGGTCAAGATCCCCACCTCATTGGGGGCGAACCCGTCTGGCGCAGACGTGCTCAAGCAGATCGTGGCGACCCAGGGCGTGCGTGGCGCGTTCACGGGGCTGAGCGCGCGTCTGGCTCGCGTGACGCCGTCGTGCGCGATCATGATTTCCTGCTACGAGCTCGGGAAGGAGAAGCTGGGGCTCCCGTGAGTTGAAGATTTGAAGAGAGTGGGAGGAAAACATACTTCAGTATTTGTATATCACCATCACACTACCACCAACCACCCTGTACAACCAACCAGCCAACCAAGCCAACCAAGAAGGGCGAAAATGGCGGCTCACTGGTTTAAGTTATCTCTAGAAAATGTACGCTTACTTGTGTGAGTATCCACCAAAATGTACCGATTTAAGCTAGAGCTGTGTGGTTTGATTTTTAGAACTTGAATTGAGTATCACCTTTTTGAGCCACCCCATGTTCACCCTACGGTATCGGTCCGATCCAGTCGCACTACACACAACAATCACGTCCCCAACTTAATTTTCTCAAAATGCCTAAAATGGAACGAACAATCATTAGATCGAACAAATTGTCCTGGGCATAATCATTTGGCCAAAATAAAAGTTAGCGTTCCCCAAAACAAACCTGGCCCGGTGGTCTCTCTTGAGATGCCTGGGCCATAAAGCCGAGCAGCTCATGTTTTTGTGTCAGCGCGAACGCATTGGAAGTCGCGACTCAAAGCACTTTTGTTATTCGTCGACGCTCCTCCTCCAGCGCAAGATGTTCGCCGTCCGACAGAGCACCGCGCGCGCGGCCGTCACCCTAGTGAGTGTCCTTATACACGTGCTCTCTATACGTGTCCATTGCTTCGTGACTAGCTCTCTGCTTTGGTGGTGTTGCTGACGTTGTACTTGTCTGGTTGACACAGAAGCGAATTGGCCTCGCCGGCAACAGCGTGAGCCGCTACCAGACGCTCGTGAAGCCCCTCGTGGCGCCGTCCAAGCCGCTGCTGCAGCGCCCAACGTGGCTGCGCAGCGCGGCCCACGCGCCGTCCAAGCAGCCGCTCATTTACTCCACCAAGAACCGAGTACGTTGCGATACGATGTCTGCTTTATCACTCAATTTGTGTGAATGTCATTGTGCTCATCCATTGCGTGTCTCTGTGCGTAATGTATCCATTGTGGTATGTTGAGCAGAAGTTTGCGGCGACGGCCGGAGCGACGATCGAAAACGCCGCGGCCAACCGCCCGGTGGCGTTCTGGCTGCTCGGCGTGGCTGGCCTCGTGGGCGGCATGATCGCTGTCGGTGGCGCGACACGCCTCACGCGCTCGGGGCTCTCGATGGTCGAATGGAAGCCACACGGCGGGTTGCCGCCAATCTCGCGCGAAGAGTGGGAAGAGGAATTTGAAAAGTACAAGCAGTTCCCAGAGTACCAGCAGCGCAAGGGCATGGTGCGTGTTGTATTGTGCTGAGCCTAAGTCTGACTTTGAATGATGAGCAGTATGATACTAACTTGTGTCTTCAATACCAATATGACAGAGCCTGAACGAGTTCAAGGCCATCTACGCGTGGGAGTACGGTCACCGCATGCTCGGCCGCACCATCGGCTTGGCGTACGGTCTGCCGCTCGCGTACTTTGCGCTCCGCAAGCGCCTCCCACGAGAGCTCTACGGCCGCTTCGCGTTCCTGCTCGGTCTCGGTGCTACCCAGGGAGCCATCGGCTGGTGGATGGTGCGCAGTGGACTCGAGGAGCACGGCAAGGAGCAGCTCGAGAAGCAGAACGAGGTGCGCGTGAGCCCGTACCGTCTCGCGACCCACTTGGGCTTTGCGTTCACGACGCTCGGCGTTCTCCTCTGGACGGGCTTCTCGGTGCTCTCGCCGCCGTCGCGCGCCGCGCTCACGCGTGAGATGATCTCGCCGGACGTGCTCAAGGAGGCGACGAAGATCCGCAAGTACTTTGCGCACCTGTCGACGCTCGTGGGCTACACGATCCTGTCTGGCGCGTTCGTCGCCGGCACGGACGCCGGACTGTCGTTCAACACGTTCCCGAAGATGGGTGACCAGTGGATCCCCGACGACCTCTTCGTGCTCGAGCCAAAGTACAAGAACTTTTTCGAGAACGTGCCGCTCGTGCAGCTCGACCACCGCATCCTCGCGATCAGCACGATCACGGGCTACTCGGCAGTGTACGCGATGGCGAGACGCGCGCACATCTGGAACCAGCTGCCGCAGCAGACCCGCACGGCGCTGAACCTGAGCATGGCGGCGGTCGTGGGCCAGGTCTCGCTCGGCATCACCACGCTGCTGATGTGCGTGCCCGTGCCGCTGGGCATCGCGCACCAGAGCGGCGCCATGGTGCTGCTCGGCACCACCACGTACGCGCTACACTCGATGAACTTTGCCAAGGCTGCCGCTGTGACCGCCGCCAAGGTCGTGCCGAAGATCCTATAGACACACACGCCGGATCACAACCACAACAAAACAGTAACGCCGCCAAGCACCCATCATAATACATACACACCCGCCGTAAATATTCCGGCGGCCCTGCCGGTGAGCGCCCCCATTCATTGTGGTTGTTGTCTGTGAGCCAGCCAACAAACGACACCACCAGGTGATGGTTCCAACAACGGTTGACAAGCATCCTTCACGATGTCTCTCTTTTTCATTGGTAGATAACCAAGTGACAAACATCTCCTATTGGCTGAAAAATGGATGTTTCCGATGTTTCCGATCCTTTTTCGGATTTTGATCTTTTCTTTCCGTTCGCAGGCCGCGCGCTGATGAAGTTCGCTTCATTCTTGATCTTCAGCAGCATCGGAGAGAAGGAGGAGAAGAAGAGATGGCGGAGGCGAGCAACCAGTACGGGGACCACCTGGTGCGTCTGCTTGAGCGCGTCTGTCTGTTTGTGTATATGCGCTTGCGCTCATGCTCCTGCTGTCTCTGTGTGTGTTCTTCTCTGCTCCTCTCTCTGCGCCTAGGTCTGGTTCGCGTTCTTCTGCATCATCTACATCGCGTTCTACTTCTTCACGAGTCCGTTCGTGGGCAACCCGGAGCTGCTCAACTCATGGACGCCCTACGTGTACATCTCCATGGTGCTCTACGGCTGGCTCGTGGCGGCCGCGGCGCTGCACATTCCCGTCAACTCGCTCGGACAGCTCGGCGCGACCATCAAGCAGCCGGTACGTTTCTACGTCTTGTGTCATTTGTGTGTGCGTGTAGATCGGCATAGCATGTACGTCTACTTACTCGTAGTGTATATGTGACTGTGTAGATCTCGCTGCTCTTCCCGTTCTTCTCGGTGAGCTTCGTGTTCCTCGTGGCGTTTGAGCTGCTCATGGTGCTCTTCCTGCCACGCATCACCAAGAAGCTCGGGCTCGCGTGGCGCGTCGCCAACGTCACGTACGTATCACTCCTAGTATTCGTTCACAACAGAATCAATTGCGACTGATCTCACACTCATATCGGTTGTCGCTATGTTACATCTTGCAGGTTGACGCGCTCGTTCATGAACGTGCTGCGCAACAGCGCGGGCATCAGCGTGGCGTGCGTGGCGCTGATCATCCACTGCGACGCGACGCTCGAGGGCGACTCCGAGAACGAAGCGACGTACAACCGCCACGCATGCGAGAAAGTGTTCAAGTTCTCGAACGCCGAGATGGACACGATCGTGCCCGCAAGCTACCGCGGCGCGCTGCTGATCTGGTTCGCCGGCATGGTGCTCGCGATCACGAACTTTGTGCTCGAGCGCATCAGCGGCATCCAGATGATCTCGTTCCACTGGCTGCTTGACCGTAATGAAGAGGACGATCCGGTGCCTGGTGAGCAGCTACACGAGAAGTTGCCGCACGACCACAACTTGCCCATGGTGCCCTGGTACTCCATGTTTCTCTTCGACACGGCGTTCGAGCTACTCATCTCGCTCAAGGTGTTTCTCGGCCGCTTCGACCAGCGTTCGATGCAAAAGACGCTCTACCCGGACGAGAGCGACTACATGTTTGACCACCTGGCCGGTCGAGAGGAGCTCTGGCTCGACTTCATGGCGGACTGCGGCGACGGCTTCAACAGCAGTTACCAGATCGCGCGGCTTCTAGCGCAGCCAAACTTGGAGGTGGACTGCGAAGTGCGCGTGCCGCACCCAACGAAGAAGAACAAGACGGTCTCGAAGATCGAAAAGCGTGTGTTTCCCCGAGGCGACGCGCTCGTGATCGGCGGCGACCTCGCGTACCCGCACCCGGACCCGGAGAGCTACGAGACACGACTCTGGCGGTGCTTTGAGTACGCGATGAAGCCCCCAAAGGAGTACGATCCCGCTGCGATCTCCACGTCGAAAGCGAACTTGCCTGGCGATTGCGAGACGCTGCGCGACTACAAGGGTCCGACGGTGTTTGCAGTGCCCGGGAACCACGACTGGTTCGATGGACTGAACACGTTTACGCGCTACATTTGCCATCGCGACTGGCTCGGCGGGTGGTTCCTGCCGCAGAAGACGAGCCATTTCTGTCTCAAGCTGCCGCATGGCTGGTGGCTCTTTGGCGTGGACCTCGCATTGGAAGACGACGTGAACATTGAGCAGTTTGCGCTCTTCAAGAACATCGCAGAGACGCAGATGGGCGAAGACGACCAAGTGATCCTCGTGACCCACGAGCCGCGCTGGCTGCTGGATGTGTACGAGCAGCGCGACAACTCGGAGGAGAAGCTGTCATTCCTGGTCAACAACGTGCTGAAGGGCAGAGTGGCGCTGCGACTTGCAGGCGATATCCACAACTACACGCGACACTCGCTCAAGAAGCAAGACCCTCCAGTCGCAAACCCATCCCCACCACCGCCGCCACCGGCACAGCCAGCGGCGCCAGTGCGGCGATCACCTTCCAGAGTGACGTCGCCTCGAATGGGTCCCTCGATCCTCGGCCGGCGTCCGTCGTTCACGTTCCAGATGATCCTGTCGCCGACGCGCAAGCATTTCCCGCACATGTACCCAGATGACGAGCCAGAGTCCCCAAAGAGCTCGAGTTTGCTTGAATTTCTCCTGCCGACGACAACTCCGGAGGAACCGACAACCACCACTGCCAGTCCAGCTACTATTCCAACGCATCGCGCAGCTGAGCATCTGATCGTCGCAGGGGGCGGAGGCGCATTCCTGCACCCTACACATGCCCCAAAGTGCACGAACCTCAAGGCAAACGGCGCAGAGTACGAGCAGGAAAAGTGCTATCCGCCAGTCCACGTCTCAAAGTACGTTTTGCCTGCTGCTATCACTGGCAGGTGTCAGTGTGCTGACTGTTTGTGTTATTATTTGTTTCCAGACGCTATGCTCTGCTGAACGTGTTTGGTTTCCGCCGCATCAACTGGCGATTCGACATTGTCGGTGGACTTGCGGTAAGATTTGCTGTTGGCAATGTGTGGGGTAGTCTGGCAAAGGGATACTGATTGACAACTTTGTGAATACGTGCATACCAGTACTTTGCGATGGTGCTCTCGATGTTCCCGCGGTGCTCGGTGAGCTCGATCTACGCGAGTCCCACGTGGCAGGACGCGGCGGTGCAGTTTGTCCAGGAGCTCATCGCGGTCCAAGTGGAGATGGTGGCCGTCTCGTATGTGTCACTCTTCACGTTCACCGTCATGGTCGTGACGCTGATCGTGTTTGCGGACTGCACGTCGCTGCCCAAGAAGTGCGTGACGGGCGTGCTGATCTCGAGCTTGCACTGCCTGGCAGCGTTCACGATCCTGCTGGTGTTCGAGTGCATTCTGGAGATCGCGACGGTACGCGGCACGTTGGGACGCGAAGGCGCGCACTCGCTCTACGACTATTTCAGCAGCACGCTGCCGGATTTTTCTCGCCTCGCGCGCTTCGACGTGTTCAACCTCGCGCACCTCTTTGCCGAGTTTATGAAGATCTGCATGACGATCTTTGACGGTACGTGCGTTCGTTTCGTTTGTCATCATTATTCCTAACTGGACCCATCTCTCTCCAAAATGGCTACATTTTGACTGGTTGTGACTGACGTGTGGCTCTCTGTTATTTGATACCTACCTACCTACAGTGCCTGAAGTGATCGCGATTCACCGAATCAAGGTATGGTAGTCAGAATGTATTCAGTACACTGTTGTTATCTTTCCATAATTTGTTGTGCTGAGTGAAGATGGCGACACCTACTAACACACCGCTTGTGCCCAACTTGTCCACCACCACCACTAGATCTGCGAGGGCGGCTTTGAGACGCTGAGCCGCATGGAGCAGTGGACGTACTACGTGAGCGTACTGCCGTACTTTTGGGTGCTCGCGACGCCCGTGGTCGGCGCCGTGTTTGGGCTCTACCTGTACGTCGCGCTCAACGTGTTCGAGTGCCACTACAACGAAGCGTTCTCGGCGCTGCGCATCTCGAGCTACAAGAACTTTCTGCGCCTGCACATCCAGCCGAACGGCGACCTCGAAGTGTTTGCGTT
Organism: Globisporangium viniferum; assembly: GCA_023333705.1. Taxonomy (NCBI): domain Eukaryota; phylum Oomycota; class Peronosporomycetes; order Pythiales; family Pythiaceae; genus Globisporangium; species Globisporangium viniferum. Next base: position 21,856 of record JAASFI010000375.1, read on the forward strand.
CGGCATTGACAAGATGCCGCGCAAGTGGTGCAGGTGCGATTCTTGCTTCTTGTTGTTCTTGCTTGCTTGTTTGTGTGTACAACTGTGGATCTTACTTGGCTAACGCAACGTCTCTCGCTGCTTGCTTGTTTGTATTGCATTTAGAGACCCGCACTGGAGCGGCGGCACGCACATGACGCAGGAGAACCAACTGCCGTCGCACAAGTGGCGCTTCCCGAGCTACTGGAAGCCCGTGGTGACGAAGGTGGACAGTATGTTGCGCCTCGACTTTGAGAACCCGTCGCTCGATGCCAAGTTCAACACGACGGACCGCTCGAACGTGCAGCTGATCGACCGCGTCTTGCTGCCCAAGCACCGACCCGCGGCCGCCGAACCAGCCACCGAGAACAATGGCAACGGCAACGGCAACGGCGCAAACAAGCGCGGCAAGTAAGCAAACAAGCCATATCAAGCCATTGTAGTTGACAAAGGCGCGGCGTGCGCCAGCTGGGAAACTGCAACCTCGTATCGGAGAGCTACGGTGCGGACAGTACTCGCTTTCCGTAATCCAAGCCAACAACCAGCCAGCGCGGAGAAACAAACAGATTGAGCAAAATTTTAGAAGCATGAATTGCAAGCAAGTTGTTTAGGCATCTTGGTGGCTCGCATGTTCCACGCGGACTGCTGCAATGCACCGAATGAAGGAACTGGATCCCCACAAACGCAACGCTTGACTGATTCCCATCGCCGGTTGTGTGGGATTTGTTGACGTCCGATCTTTGTGAACAGTGGACTCGCGAGTTTGTTTGCTGTTGTTGAAGGCGGCTTGTGTGATGCGAACAAGACTGTCGCCGCGCCTTTTCGGTGGCATCGGCCAAAGTGGTGATGATGTTCACAAGAGGGCTTGCAAGCACGCAGCAAACACACAAGAAAGAGCACAACTGTTCCCAAGTATACAGTACTAGAACACTGGTGACACAGATTTCCGTGACATGGTGCGTACATCCGGATAATACTGGCGATAGCGAGTTTAATATCATCAAGAGCTCACTCAGTCCGGATAATGTGAAGGTAGCAATCACATCTACACTGTGAACGCATTTATGTTTAATTGGCAAAATAAACTATGTCTCCAGCTAGTCCTTTCAACAGCTTCAAGTCAGCATACTTTGCAAGATGGCGCCACGTTGGCGCGTAGATGGTGCAGTACACGGCTCAGCCGCAGCAACAGACGACGCCCGAGAAAGCACCCGCTGGCTCGCTCTTTCTGCCGCGTTTGAGGGCGGAATGGTGCGAGATTATTTGTACGTGCTTGCTGGGCTTCCTTGCTGGACTGCTGGACTTGATGAACGCTGTTGGTCATATGATTTGGTGATTGATTTGCTCAGAGTAAGTAAGTCTTGCTTGTTTGCTTGTTGGGGGTCGTGTTTGCCTTGTTTGTTTGCTTGTTTTGTTTGCTTGCTTGCTTGTTTGCCCTCCATCTCACTCTCTTCCACGGAGGCATACTGTACTGTAGTGCAACCGACTCTCTCTCACACAGCCAGCCCAGCTCCGTTTGCGTGCCCGTCTTTGTACCGACCGAACGAGCGAGTCCTTGACGCGAATGTTTGGGGAACCAGCAACATCAGACGACAGCCCATTCTCCAATTTGCCGTCTCGAACGCAAGTCCGCCACCAACCAAGCAAACAGGTCTCTCGCAAGCTAGCGGCAAGGCAAGTTACACACAAGCAAGCAACACACAAGCAAACAAACACAACACAACAAGCAAACATGATGCGCAAGTTCCTGGTCGTGTACGTGGCGCTCGTGGCGCTCTTCGCGGTGGAGCAGACGCAGGCGGCGTGCAAGGTCAAGTCCGAGGTCGGCAGCGAGGCCAACATCACCGCCAACAAGATCCAGGCGGCGCCGACCAAGCGCCTGACCCACAAGCTGCTCTTTGACGTCGTGGCCAAGAAGACCGACACTTCTGACGAGAACGAAGACGAGGAGGAGAACACCGACGACGACGAATAAGTGCGCCAGTTGTGGTGCATGGGGACACATGGGAGCAAGCAAGCAAGCAAGCAAGCAACGGGCTGGGGTAGCGCTTGTGAAGACCGTTGTTGTTCAGTTTAAAGCGCACACCAGGAACGAGCGAGCTCGCCTGCTGCAAGCTCACGCGCTTTGAGTGAAATAAAGGCTTTGGCGTCTGCGTAATGTATGAATGTTGATGTGAGTGCAGAGGCGAAAGAGAAAAAAGGGGATTCCATACCAACCACCAAAAGTAATACACCACTGAGTATCAATCTATCCATTCATCCACTTACCACTCTGCGCGTGCCGTTCAGCATGTAGCTCTTCGTGCTTCAAGTCCAAGTCCCTGCAGAAAGAAACAGCAGACGTAGAGGAACGATTCTCCATCTTCTCGCAAGGCAGTGGATATTTGCGTGTTGCTCACTGGCTTTCGATCCGTTGTGCACAGTCTTTCGCCAATTGCAGAGTGTGCAACAACAGCGCAAGTTGCGCGCGCGCACACACACATATATATACACACACATATACACACACACGCATCCAGCACAAACGCTCCTGCATTATCACCACCACCTTCTTCATGCCAATAATGATTGCCAGCAGCCATGTAGAAGCGAGGATGACACGCAGAGGTCCTTTTAAAATGATATTCTGACTCTATCAGTTTAAAGAGCTAGTCGAGAAAACGTTCAGAAAAAGTCGTCGATCATGAAAAGGTGCGCATTGTTGCTCGATCGTGGATCCTGTGGCCAGCAGCGCATTCGCTTGTCAAGAGCTACTCGCCAATACTTTTCCGCGTAGAGAAGCCGATGGAGAGTGTGCATGTAGATGGCTCCAGTCCGTTCCATAGTACTTGCTCTTTTTTTCCATGGAGGAGGTGCACAGTACCTTCCTGTCGATGGAGAGCCACTTTGCCGATTTGCCCAGCCGATCAAGTGCTGAAATGGTCAGATCTGACCAGGAGCCACCAGCAGACAGACAGATGCTCGCGCTCTCTTTACCGCTCTGCTTAGTGTGGTGGCTGGTAACCATCAGCGTTACGCGTGGATTCGCTGGCTGGTCATCATCAGCGTCCACTCGTCCAGTTGCTGCTGCTGTTTTACGAGAGGTCACTCCGCAATCCGACTCGTCCTGCACGCGCAAGACAGCCCAGACATCTATTTCCTTACGCCAGCTCTCGCAACAAATGCAGTACAAGCTTCGAATCCTGCTCGCGCTCGCGGTTCTGTTCGCGGTTGCGCTGATGGCCCCAACAAGCGCGGAATGCAAGGTCAAAGGTGCAGACGCTACGGCAGCGTCTGCCTTCACGCCAGCGCCAGAGGCAGCAACAGCAGGCTCCGCAGCGAATGCCACAAGCACCAGTGAGGTCGGAGCGGATGCAGAGTCGTCGCCTTCCGGGGGCAGCAGCAAGAACAAGATCCAGCACGCGCCAAAGAAGCGCATGAAGAACAAGATCCTCTTCGACGTGACCAAGCCGAAGACAAGCGACAAGTCCACCACCAGCAGCAAGAACAACAACAACAACAACAACAACAGCCCAGCCGGCGGCAGCGCCGCCACTACGAGCCAGCAAAGCGCGAGCGATTAGGACCACAGGAGACTCCGTTTGCGTTGGGTTTTGGGTATGTTGAGCCATCCTGTTATCGTAGCGTGTGAACTTGCCTTGCAGTCAATTGATGTGTTTGTATAATATAACAAAGTCCGCATACTCTCCACTCTCTCTCTCTCTCTCTCTCTCTCTCTTTATGACGTGTCTCGAGCGTCAGTGGCGAAGAGCGACTCAAAGTTCCTGTCGAGCTGCTAGGAGTCAACACCGAATCAGAAGCAAACCATTTTAGCTTGGCGCCAACGGTGTTCAGACCATCCCATGGGCGAGTCATAACGCACGTACCGCATAGTTGTGCTCTGCCGATCGCTGTCGCCGCAGCGAGCGGTGCATCTTGCGGATCTCCTCCTGGATGTCCGTCATCACGTGGGCGCCTGAAGTAGCATCGTCCTCGTCCTCGTTCTCTGCCAGCAGTGAATCTATTGAAGCGGCTCCTCCGGTGGTTGTGTTCGCAGAAGACGCGGACACCGGGGGCTCGAGGATGCCGTCGCGCATGAGCTGCTGGTGGCGCGCTTCCAAAATGCCTTCGAGCTGCACGAGCGCTTCGTAGGACCGCGAGCGCACGACTGTGGGCGATGGTGGGTACGCTATTGGTGCTGCTACTGTTGGTGACGAAGGTGACGGTGGCGACAGCGTCTCGTCGCTTTTGTCCGAGCTCTCCGTGTACTGCTCCTCGTCGAACGGACTCGTTTTCTTCTTCTTGTCTGTAGATGATGAAGGTCTTCTGGATGACCCTCGAATGCCGCCGTTCCGCTTCACTTGTTTCTTCTGCTTAGTGCTCCTTGTAGAGGAAGAGGCGCGGTTTCGATCGGTTGCTAGTGGTGACTCTGCTGCTGCTGCTGCTGCTGCTGCTGCTGCTGCTGCTGGTGGTGGTGGTGATATAGGTACGAGCAGCTCCTGCTTTCTCTGTGTGAGGGAGTGGCGAACGCAACGATCGTCAGTGGCTGGAGAGCAAGTTTGGAAGCACAAGAATGCACGCAACTAATCAACCAATTTCACTCACATCTTCGAGCACGCGGATGAGGAAGTCCACGGTGTCGATCGCCATGTCGTTCACGGCGCCAAACGTGCCCAGGTGGATGCCCTCTCCATTGTTGATATTGTTGCTGAGCTGCTCGCCTCTCAGCTGCGTAGCTCTTCGACTGCGCGGCTGCTCCTGCTGGTGCTCCAGGGTCTACACCACCATAAAAGCGAAAAGGCAACGCTCACTCAGTACAAATGCTCCACTCATGCACGCTACACGTGAGTGGCTACCTGCGTCGTCTGTGTGCGTTGGCTGCGCCACTCGGACTGCTGCGCGCGGTGCGCGACGCCATTCTCACTACTCGAGCTGGCGTTCGAGCGGCCACCAGTCGACGACGGCGCCTTGTGCGGATGGTTCTGGCTCAATGGAAACGATGGGCTCGAGCGCAGGTACGAGTGCAGGTTACTGGGTCGCGCCCTTGCGCGCGTGAACGTCGGCGAGGACCACTCGGCATGCAGCGGCGGTGGCGGTGGAGTTGGAGTTGGCAGAGCGGACGACCTGGCCGACGGAGACGGCGGCGTGCGCAACAGCGAGCGCACGGCGTCCATCCTGGCAGCGCAACGAGAGCGTGGAGAGCGTTAGAGACGGCAAGACAGCTCGAGCGAGGTGCTGTTAGTGCTCTGTACCTGTTGGCAGCCGGCGTGCCGCTCTTCTCGCGGTTCCTGTTGGACGGACCCATTGCTCCTTGGCTGCTGCTGGTGGTGAAAAGATGAATGGGATGGGGCTCCCTATCAAGTCGTCGCAGAAAGTGAGGAGTGATTCGGGAAACCTCTTAAATACATCATTCACGTTTTAATGAGTATAGTTGGTTGGTTGATTTTGGACATTTGTATTGATTTGTACACTTTTTTTGTGCATAACCTGTGGAAACACATGATGGATTTGCACATGCGATTGCATAGGTTTTCAACACTTTCACTTGCACATAATGGACTCAAGCCTTCAGAAGGCAGGCACACAACTCTGAGCCAACAAACATGCCAAAACGAGTCCTGCGATTAAATGACGCTCTGTCCCGAGCCGACAGCCAGTCCGTGCTCACGACGGTGCCGGTGGTGCTGGTGGCTCACTGGCCCAGCAGCTCCATCTTGCTGGTCACCACCATGTCGCGGATGCCTTCGTTGCTGCCTTTGACCTCTGTCGCCCAGCTCCAAGTCCCCAGACCACCCAGTACCTGAGTCCTCGTTCTCGTTCTCATCCTCATCCTCATCGTCTTCTTCTTCGTGCCCAAACACAAACTTCTCAACGCAAACGCGCACTAGCTGTGCGGTCTCGGCGGACAAGTCGAGCCACTCGGCGTCAAAGCGCTGCAGCGAGCCGTCCGAGTCGCGGATCACAGTGTCGTCCACCGCGAGACTCTTCTCCTGCTCATCAAAGCGCTGGAGCCAGTACTTGAACTGCCGCAGAGCCAGCGAGGCGTTGTCTGCACCACTCATGGAGCTCTTTCTGGACTGAGACAAGCCAGTGAGGACACTTTCATCGTCGTCATCGTCGTCTTCCGAAAGTGGACGCTCTGGATTACCACCTCTGGACAATAATGTCTCGTCAGCACCAATTTGGTCGGACACTGACAAACCAGTGTCCGCAACACCGCCACCACTGCTGCAATCCCCATCGCCAAGTGGCAGCAATGGTGCATTCGCAATGCACTTGCGGTACTTGACGAGACTCGCATTGCGCGCATCGCCCGAGCTCCGCGGCGCTTTCCGGAAGTGGAACTTGATCTGCTCAAGCTCTAGTATGGACCTACCGTCACCACCACCACCACCAGCAGTAGCAGCAGCGTCACTACTCGCCATAGGATCTTGCGGACTGATGCTGCGTCGTCGTCTGCGATGGCGCTGCACGTACGTTCGCCAGGTCTCTTCAAGCGGCATCAAGTACGAGCGGAAGCCGAGCACCGCGAGCGCAACAGTCGCGAGCTCCGGCATCTCCGCCAGGTACTCGAGCCAAAAGAGCCGCGGCATGGACGCCATCATGGCCCACGAGTCGTCCTCGTCAAATGGACGCTCGCGGTTCAGGTACTTGAGCAGCTGCTCAACCAGGCGCGAGCAGTTCATGCCCGGACTGAGCTTCGTGCCGAGGTCGGCGATGATCAGCCGCGCCTTGCGCTTCCCGTGCGCACTCAGGCTCAGTCCGTGGATGCGCGGGTCGAAGATCAGACACGCGAACACGTGGTCCTCGCTGAACATGCGGATGCGGTCCACGAGCAGCATGTTGAAGTTCTCCTTGTCGTTCTCGAGCACGAGCGACGACAGGTTGACCGAGTTCTGCAGCATGAGCCAGCAGAGCAGCAGCTGCGAGGACGTCGCGCGGCCCGTGTCGCTGAGCACGAGCAGGTACGCGAAGGGCTTGAGGATCTCTCTCGTCAGCTCGAGGCACATCCAGAACATCTCGTCACCCACCACTTCTGTGAACGCGCGCACGCGACTGCTGGCCTTGAGATAGGAGGAACCGCCACCGCCAGGCTGGCTTTTCGAGCCGCTTGAGAGCACGAGCACTCTTTGGATCGCATCTTTCAACGCCAGCACCTGGTTCACACAAACGATGAACGACTGGAAGCCCTCGGCGGTCGGCGTCTGGACCTCAAGGAGCAGGCTACTGGAGTGGTGGGGAGACTGACGATCTGTCGCTGCCGCTGTTGCTCTCAGATCCCGCAGCAGCGGCTTGCAACTGCGGACGAAAGACGCCACTTCCATGCACTTCTCCAGCGCTAGACCCACGCACGTGATCGTGTCGAGCACGTCTCGGAAGAGCAGCAGCGTCTGTTGCATCATACAACCTCCGACCAGCATCCCCAATGGTGGTGGTGATGGTGGTGGTGGTGACCCTGTGGACGCGCTAGCAGCAGTTGGCAATGGTCTCTTCAGCAATCCGCGCGCTAACTGGGCAGCGCCGAGGCTGTCGTTGCACAGGTGCAGCATGAACTGCTGACGGTGCTGCTGCTGCCAACCGCCACCGCCATTGCCATTGCGAGCGAACTGCTGCAGAAACGCTCGTATCCGCGCTGCGATCTCCTCGGGGTACTCGGTCGCGACGTGCGGCGTGACTGCGAGCAGCTCGCACCGCCAGTCCTGGTCCACCGCGAACCACCGGATGACCCGCGTGTGGTCCGCGACGATCTCCGTGCTGCAGAGAATTGTGAGCGAGCTCGCAGATCTGAGAAACTGGTCGATCGCCGTTCGCGCTCTCGCGTGGAGCTTTGGCACCACGCTCTCGCGCGCGTCTCTGGCTGTTGGTACGAGGAACTCTGGTCGCAAACGCTGCAGCGCGTGCCGAAAATGGTCGTTCTCCAGTAGCGACCACGCTGGCGGCGCCATGGGGTCGTCGGCCGCGTCGCTCTCTGTGAGGATCGCGAGCACCAGCTCTTCGCGGATTTTGTCTGCAGCTGTCTGATCCAAATGGGTTTTCGATGCGCTGCTGGTGCTGTTTGTGCTGTTGGTGCGTGAAGTGGACGGATTCTCGCCTCGCTGGTCCGGCGAGTTCAGTATTTGGTCCAGCTCATGCCTGTGTGTTTGTATGGCAGTACAGTGACAGCACACGGCACACACACACACACATACACACACACCAGTTAGTTGCAATTCGATAGCATCGTTCGCAAAAAACAAAATACCTTTTGCTCGCACAGCCTCCTACGGACCTTCCAGACGCACGTGTGGACGCCTGTTGCTGCTGCTTCTGAGCTGACTGTCGTCTGCGTGGTGGCGCTTGCGCTGGGGGGCCATCTTCAGACGATGGGGCCAGCAAGTGCGGCGGCTGCTGCTGGAGCGGCAGTCGCTGGCCTCCTTCCGGATTCATCGCAGTGGCACCAGTGGCACTGTGAAGAACAGCGCTGATGTCAGCACTGCCTCTTGCCTCCGGTTGATCTGTAACAACAGCACCAGTTCCGCCACCACCCGTACGCCACTTCGCCGGCACCGTGAGGCTCTCGTACTCGCTGCAGAGGCGCTTGTGGCTCTCGTCCGCCTGCGGACAGTACTTGGTGATGTGACGCACCATGCGCGTCGGGTTCGCCACGGTGTCGTGGCCGCAGAAGCGGCAGAGCACGCGGCGCTTGCCCGACGTCGGGTGCTCCTGGAAGCACTCCCAGACCACGGAGCGACGGCGCCCAGCCTTCGTCATCGCTTAATGCTGCTGCTGCTTGTGAGCTTGTGCTACACAATATTATCTTGTGAAGTTGTGCTACAGTGTACTGTATTCACCCGATATTAAGACCCGGGTCGTACTCTCGAGGGAAAAGTTGATCTCTCGGTGAAACGTTGTGCCAAAACACCTGTGATCGTTCAATGAGACGAAAACAATACATTTTCTATGTCACAGATGTTTTGGCAAAATGGTCAAAAAGCAGCTTTTTGCCAAAACACCTGTGACATAGAAAACAATACGTTTTCGATACATTTTCTATATCACAGGTGTTTTGGCATTATTAAAATAGCATCGAAACTTGGTTCAAGATTGGATAATATGAACTATCATTTCTAATCTTGAAGGTTCTACAAAAACCACTTAGATCGGGCTAGGAAGTTTACTTTAGTCCCGCTGCAAAGTACGATCTTACTCGACAAAGTACGATCGCTCTCGACAAAGTACGATCACTCTCGACAAAGTACGGTGACTTCGGACATCTTGGTTTTTGCATCGGAGGCGACCGCGCTCCTCTCGCCCCTCGATTTGGAAAAGCGACAGGGAGGTGACTTCGACCCATACAAATTTCAAGATGTCCGGTCACCGTACTTTGGCGAGGGACTAGAGTAGACTCGTAATTTTCCAGAAAACTTAAACAGTCAGGTTGCTGTGCAGATATTTGCAGCTTCACAGTATACACCGTGGCTGATATTGTGAGGTTTACCGAGCCTGCAGGCTGGTGCTGAAATTTCAGAACCCCATACTTTAACCAAGTC
>JAASFI010000376.1:0-31345 GCA_023333705.1 Globisporangium viniferum
AATAAGCACATAACGGTTTGTGTTTGCAGCGCGTAATCTGGAGTGCATTGTTTCAAATCTGAATCAAAAGGACTTACGTGGCGGTTCCAGATCCCCTGTGGGGAATCCATCTGTGTGGTCACTGCTGGGTTTTGAACCCCAGCTGTTTGTGTAACTTTCAGCCTACTACACCGCTCCACCACTGCCATCGTTTATTATCCGAGAGGAAAAATTCGTCTGAAATGCGTGCCATTTAGTACTGTACCCTGCCGAACATAATACCCTGGCTGAAATTTTGGGTATAATAGGGTGATATAATACGGTATATTAACCGGCAGAACCCGTTAGTTTAATCAGTTCGCACTGAGCAATCAATCGTAACTCATCTGACGAAAAACCTCATCCAGGTTGTAAGTAGTTGCCACATCATCTACAAATTTCTCGTCATCCATGTCACCATCACTAACCGAATCAAAATGTTGCTCTTTCCTATCGATACAGATGTTGTGCACTGTGAAGCTGTGACGCCTCCAGCGTCAGTCCTGCTGACGCGTCCAAGCTAGCTACTTGGCGCGTCGCGAATGAGACTTGGTGCTCTGCATGCGTGCAGAGCGCCACGCATTCACAGGCCATTATGTCAAAGTGCTCTGAATGCATTCAGGGCATCGCGCATCCGCCAAGGTCCATGGGACCAAGTGGTCCAATGTGGTGCTCTTGTGCACCGAATGATCACATAGTAAAACTAAGATTAAATGAAGATAGGATACCTTTAGATTTAGAAGCACACCATGGGCTCTACAGGGAGCGCCATGAGGGGGTTTGTCAGCCTCGAGTTTTTCCCCTCGCGAATAACAAACAAATCCAATCTCACTGCAATTTGCATCCCAATCAACAACCACCTCCACCGGCACTCTCCGCCTCGACCTCCTCGACACTACCAACACTCTCCACTTCGACCATCACTCCAGTTCGACAAACACTCTCGTCGAATCTCCATCCTCCTTGTCCTCCTCGCCCCAGCCCGTCCACATCTGGGTACCCTCTGCAAAGTGTTACATCGGAGCAGAGCTTCTTTGACCTGTCACAGCGCGCTCGCGCGAGTCGCACCAGCCAATCGATAGCGGATTGACGCTCTGAAGCTTGATTTTCTTTCTGTTATGCACCTGCGTCGTGAGGGCAGTGAATTCAGGAAAACTCTGTCGCATCCATCCCACTGTGCACAAAAACTCCTGCATGTTTGCTGCTGTTGTTGAGACTGGCATGCCCACGAGGCATTTCACTCGGTTAGGGTCGCGTTCGACGCCATCGGCCAAGATCACCTTGCTGCACCAAATTGCGCGGTCAGAAAGAAACGGCGCTTTCGTGGGTGCAGCTTCAGTCCAAACTTTTCACAGCGCTCCAATACCTCCTCGAGGACATTGAATAGCTCCTCAGGTGTCTTGGCAAAAACAAGCACGTCGTCGAGCCATGCCAGCACGCTCTTGAATAGCAGCGGCCCCAAGATCATCTCCATGGCCAGCTGACAATACGCGATCGAGTCACACTATCCCATTGGCACGCGCGTTGACGTCACCATGCCGAGCTTGCAGATGTTTGTATAGACCTCCTGTGAGATCCAATGCAATGACATCTGGAAGAAGCGTCGGAACACATCCACGTCAAAAAGCACTCGCTCCCCTTCACTTGGTTCAAACCCGACTCGAGATCATGCATCGGCCGCTAAAGCGGATCGCCAAAGGCGGTCACGTCCCATTCGTCGTTTCTCTCCCGCGCGGTTGCCAGCAGCCCGCTGGTAGAGTAGTCCAACTTGGTCAGTACTGGGCGGCCGATGGTGAGAGAGAGGGTTAAATCCTGCTCGTGGGCCCAACACTCGAGTCCGCGCAACACCAGCTGCCCTGCCGTTGTCTCTAGCTTGACTTCCGCGAAGCGCACCTTGCGCTCAACTGCAATCCGCTGGCCTCCAACCAGACGCAACACCACTGGAATCTTAACAGTGGCCAGGCTGACGAACAAGCCCTTCCGATTGAGAGCTGCGATGCCGCATGCTGCAACAAATGGCTCATTGACCACGGAGTCAAGCAACGTAGTCGCTACATCGACGCAATCGACACATGCTCTGGCTGAACCGCTTTCCAGTTGGCTGCCTGGTGCAGTTGTCATGGAAGCGTCTCTTTTTCGCTGTCAGTTGGCGCACGCGGTCCGTCCCTCCCAGGCTTGGCTCCGCGCATTTCTAACAACTAGTCGGCTTCGCCGGGCTCTGCGTGCGGACACTGCTTCAACCGGTGCTCAGTTGACTGGCGCTTGAGGTAGTGCACCACCCTGCTGCTGCTGCAATCCGCTGGCTTCTGGCTTGGTGACTGCACAGGCCGATAATCTGGTGTTGCGGTCATTATCACGTACGCTTGTGCGGACGTCTTTCGCTCGTTTGGTGCTTTCCCATCAGGAGTGAGTGCATACGTGTGTGAAACACCGCGTGTGTATCGTCACTTGTGTGTACAATGAGTGTTTTTGCTCCTCCCTCTCGATAGATCGACAGTAACGTCGCCATCGCCGCAGCAGGTATGTATGATGCACCGCGCTCGTGCAATCCTGATACAATGCGGACGAGCGTGACTTGCTTGATTGATTCGCCCAAAGAGTGTGTGGGCGAGAGAGAGATCGTCATGTCCAAGAGCGTGCTCACTGTCGCGGCGTTCGGCGCGAACGCGGTTTAATTTGCGTTCTCGCTATGAGGATGGGAGGATCCAGAGGTGGGGGGACAGTGACGTTCGGGGCTGAAGGCCGCCAGGAAGACTGTTGCGAAAGGGCCTGCTGTGCGCTGCACTGCGGATGCGAGAGTGAGCAGCACGAATGCTGCTCAGGTCAGCGCTAGCAGACCCAGCCACCTTGTAAATGTATTCATAGAATGGTATCCAAATATGCATGTGCCTTGGGATCTCACCCCCCAGAACACAGATAGAACAAGATCTCTTGCGTGTCTTGACACTCGCATGTTGTCGATACGACGCCCCACTGCTCGGCTTCTGTGGCTGGGCAAGTGATCAGGAGTGCGATCACGAGTGTGGAATGCCATCACAAGTGTGTCACTGAATACGATTTCGGGGTCCATGTTGACAGCTGCAGACGATGGTCTCACGCCATTGCCGATCTGGCAACCAAAAGCCATGCGTTGCCATGGGCTCCTGTGGCCTCTCTAGTGCATTGCATCCCCCCCCCCCCCCACCACCACCGATTGATATTGTTCGCATGTGTCGTCACCGAGCAAGTGCATCTCTGACTCGCACCACGAAAACAAAACAAGGTTCGGTGTGTTCCACAACGCAAAAACTTGCTTCTTGCGCGCGCCATACAAGTCGCAAGATTAATCAGCAAGGTGCACCCTCTATTCTGGTTCAGACCGACTTTGCTGGCTGGATTTGGGGGCGGAACGTTTTCTGGTTGGAGAAATGAGGCAAGCGACCCTTCGGGCCGTTTCTTTTTCTTCTATTTTTCCGCAACCAGCAGCTACAACGCGAGCAGCTCCACGCAAGTGTCGTGGCAATAGAGAGCGGAGCCATTGCAGAACAGGACAACGCGCGCTGGACGCTCGGTGTGCTCTGTGTGGGTGTGTAGATTGATCCCGATCGCGAACGAGAGAGGTGCGTGGCGCGTGCGTAGAGGAGCGTGCGTGTGTGAGCATGTGTATTGTGTTGCGGGCATGTTTTGTGGTTGCTTGCTACATGCGCGTGATCACTTGCCTTCAACGGGCGACATGCGTCTCTCGTACGTGAATGTGGGGGGGCTGCGTGAAACACGGATGCGTTCTTCAATCTAACTCGCCGTTGCTTGCATCTGTTGGGCATGTGTGAATAGCACTCTCTAGGAAAGCGGGCGGCGACAACCTGAACAAAGCGGAAAGTAGATCCTGCTGCCTCTTCGCGGTCTCTTCATTGGACGACGGTGAAACATACGCTCCGCTCATTTCTTTTCCTGCGGGCGGCGTGTTAATTATACATCCCCGCGCTCGCTATTCTCGTGGCTCGGTGGTTTTCTATTTGGGTACGACACAGCGCGAGCGAAGGCGGGTGGGTGGAATCTATTCTGGACAGGGCCGGAGAAGCGAGAGCGAGCGACCAGGACGCGCATCTAGCCATCTTGTCGAGCGCAAGTGAACTCTTCGTCAGCCGCTGCGCCGCCCCAATTGCCCAAGGCTCGAGCAAACAGCGAAGACGAAGAAGCACGGAATCGAGGCAGGCGGTGGAGCGTGCACGTTGGCGACATATCGATCATCGTGATTGCGATCAACAGGAGCGTTTGAAGCAGCGTCGATTGCAGCGTGCAAGAAACGAGGAGACAATTTCCAGCGCTCGATCGTTGTCAGCACGCGACAGAGTTTTGGCGAGCGAGATTACAGGCCGCACCGAGTGAGTGCGAAGGAGAAAAGCGAGAAATTCGGCGGATACCCTAGAAACAGAGAAGCCCGCAGATTCAGCACAACCTGTCGTGTGCTCAGCAGCAGCAGCAGCGCACGTTGAACTTTAGGCTTCCAGCTCAAGATTTTTGAAGCGGCAGACAACAAAATCCACTTTGCACCAGGTTCAGGTATTTCTCGTCAAAGGCACACCCCACAGTGTGCGTACCCAAGACGACTCGGCTCTTGGATTTTGACGAGCTCTCTCATATATGCATAGCATGACGACGACAGCACATGAAGTGCCGCCGAGTCCGTCGGTTCACGCCGCAGTGAACAGCACGTACCAGCCGAAGCGGCAGACGTTCTCACGTTTCTTCAAGCACTATCCGTACGGAGAGCGTCGGTCGCGCGCCGTGGCACCCGCAGAAGCCACGAGCGCTCACCACCACAATGCGCACGCCTCACGACGAAAACGAGCAGGTACCTCCGAGTTCTCAAGGATACGCGATGGCAGCGTGGTGGGTCAGCGGCCGACCCAGCGGCTGCGATTGCACATTGGCGAGTTCATGCGCAAGCTCTACGTGGAGCTCTTCTTCGTGATGATCGTGCTCGCGTACGGCGTGTTCGTGCTCGTGCAGATCACCATGGGCGAAGAAGCGCTCGCGACGTACAAGAACGTGATTGACCTGACCGACATCACGGTCGGCTCCATCCTGCTGCTCGAGATCACGCTCAAGGTGTTCGCGTACGGGACGCAGTACCTGCGCAACGGCTGGAACCTCTTCGACGGGATCGTGATCATCGCGTCGTTCATCCTCGGCATCCTCGCGGCGTGGGGCACGACGTCCACCGTGTTCATGAAGATCCTGCGGCTGCGTGTGATCCTGCGTGTGCTGCGCGTGCTCGTGGTGTTCGAGCGCGTCAAGCAGCGGTCCAAGTCCATGCAGTTCCTGCACAAAGGGCCGATCACGTCACCCGTGGAGCACGTGCTGCGCGTGCTGCACGAGCTGCGCTTCCACCCGGCGCTGCGGAGCTCGCTGCGCGAAGAGGTGGAGTTTGCCATCGACGTGATCAAGAACAACCGCCTGTACGAGGCGAACGACGAGCTCATCGGCGCCGAAGTGGACGACGACACGCAAAACTGGCTGCGCGGCGAGGTGCTCAAGGTGAACGACACGGCCAAGGTGCTCCCGGACCAGACGGACGACGACCGCGCCTCGATGGCGCAGACCGACTCGACGGGGAACCAGAGCGATCCGAGCGGCAGGGGTGCCACCACCACCACTGGACGGGACGAAGCGAACGAGAACGGCGGCAACGGCACTGGTAATGGCACTGGCAACGGCGCGCACTCGACCGCGAGACGCAGCGTGACGATGAAGGAGCTGCTGCCGCCGCTGGACGTGGCGTCCGAGTTTGAGCTGCAGAACCTCTTCCGCGACGTGAACAACTGGAGCTTCGACATCTTCCGAGTCAATGTGATCTCGGGCGGCAACGCGCTCTGCCACCTGGGCTACCACCTGCTGCACGAGCTGGCGGCGACCCACCTGTTCATCGAGCAGGCGACGCTCGTGAACTTTCTGCTCGAGATCCAGCGCGGGTACGTGGCGACGAACCCGTACCACAACGGCATTCATGCCGCCGACGTGATGCAGACGGTCAACTACTTTCTGATCCAGCCGGAGCTGGCACCGTTCCTGCGGCCGCTGGACCGCGCGCTATCGCTCATCGCCGCGGGTATCCACGACTTCAAGCACGACGGCTTCAACAACAGCTTCCACATCTCGACCGGCTCGGAGATTGCGCTGCGGTACAACGACCACGCCGTGCTGGAGAACTTCCACGTGGCGCAGTCGTTCCTCGTGATGAAGAACGCCGAGTGCAACGTGCTGGGCAAGCTCTCGACCGAGGACTTCAAGTACAGTCGCGAGATGATCATCCAGATGGTGCTGGCGACCGACATGGCCAAGCACTTTGAGGACGTGGCGCTCTTCAAGGCCAACATCCTGCCGGCCGCGCCCGACGAGGAGCTCGTGATCAAGAACGTGGGCGACAAGAAGCTGCTGCTGAAGATGATTCTGCACACGTGCGACGTGTCGAACCCGGCCAAGGAGCGCGAGATCATGCTCAAGTGGACCGAGCGCGTGGTGGAAGAGTTCTTTGTGCAGGGCGACTTGGAGAAGCAGCTGGCGCTCGCCGTGTCGCCGTTCATGGACCGCGAGACGATCGTGCTCAAGAAGATGCAGGTGGGCTTCGCGGACTTCATCGTGGCGCCGCTCTTCAGCGTCTGGGCGCAGATCCTCGTGAACGTCAACGCCGTGGGCTACAAGACGCTGCTGGGCAACCGCGAGTTCTGGAGCTCGCTCGCGGACGAGTTCAAGCCCTACATGATCAAGGACACGATCCGCGAGCTCAACCACCGCAAGCGCATGAGCCAGAACTCGCTGGCGAGGGCGGGCGTGGGCTCCGTGGAGGACAGCGCGAGCCTCGTCACGGCGCTTAGCAGCTCGCGCGGCGTGCGCAAGAGCGTCGCAAACCTGGTGCTCGCGACTGATGGCGGCGGGCCGCAGTAAGAGCACAGACAGACACACAGACACCCCCTTGTATACAGAACTCACCACACCCCATATTTATTACCATAAGACCACAAAACCATTTTCTATCTATCGCTCATCCATTCATGGATTCATTCATTCGCTTGCGAGCGCGTAGTACTTGTTCGCGATCGGGTCAAAGTAGCAGTTCAGCAGCGGGTCGTAGATCAATTCGATGGACGCGACGGACGACGCTAGGGGCTTGGCTGGAGACGGCTGACGGGGATTTGTACCACCAGGTTGCTTCTTCTTGTTGGCTGCTGTTTTCACGCGAGACACGCTTACCTCTGGCGATGGCTTAAGCTGCGACCAATCGGTGGACTCGAGTAAACTCGCGAGACGCCTGGAGGACGAGAACGAGAGGTTCCCACTCTGATGGGGGCGACTCGCGTTCTTCGTCGCCAGGTCACTCTTGCGAGGCGGACTCACGCAGAACGCAACCTCGTCGTCGTCTTCATGTTGTTGCTTGCGAAGCGAATTGCTGGTGATCTTTCTGTGAGCGTCCGTGGAGCTGTTGATCTTCATCAGGCGTGGAGTGAGTAGTTGGCTCTCGCGCTTATGGTCGAAAGGTGCGTTGTTGGACCTCCGGATGACTGGGGGCTTTTCAGAGTCGGGTACAGCCACTGGACTTTGCTCAACCGCCTTGCTTTGCTTGTCTTCAGCAACATCGTCGTCGACCCCGCCGTCTTTCTCTACAACAAGATCATCTAAATCACACAGCACAGGTTCATAAATAAGTGTGACGTTGGCATGTTTTTTGGACAACCACACAATCACATCGGGTCTCAGATGGGGGGAAAAATCGTCAAACAAACCAAAGTCAAAGCTCTTATCACTGCCGCCGTCCGAATCAAAATCCAGCGATCGCTTGTCGCCGTTCACTTCATCTCGCTCTTCTTGATCTGAGTCAACTGAGAGCGTTTTCCCATTTCTGAAGGATCTCTTTGGGAGCTGCTCATCAACGTCTTCCTCCAGCTTCCCGTTCCCGTCGCCATTTACATTTTCATCCAGATCCTCCGTCCTGCCAGACAGAACAATGTTAGCCACTCGATGTGAGGTCATGTGGTACCTCTCAGAGTTTTGTCAGGTTTCATAGAGCGATAGAACTTACAAGTCTATCGACAGGTCGTCGTCGCCTTCTTCATCTTCCTCCTCCTGCTCGGCATCATTATCATCGCGGTTGTCACCGTTTCTGTCAGTTTCCGCGTGTTCACTGACCGGACTTCTCGTATCAGCGTCAGCACTCAGACCCTTGCTCTCGGTTATTCGCTGGGGTTCGCTCTCGCCAATGAGCTCCTGCTCTTCTTTGTGTTCGTGTTCTTCTTCGTCGACTTCGACGCCACTGTCACGAATCAGGTCGTCCAAAGACAAGCGCGTTTGGTCACGTTTACCACTTACTGAGACCTCATAAGACTTGCGCTGCACGCTCCACATCTTCATATCTGGAGACTCACTCTGCTGCCGATGCTGTTGCTGGTTTCGATGAGCGCTGCGCTTTGCGACCAGCAATTCGGCGAGAGCGCGGTCATCCTCGTCATCTCCACTACTCAGAGAAAACTCCTTTTGCACTTGAGTGGCTACAATGGACTTCGACGTTTGATCCTCTTGAATCATCGCACGATCGAGATTTGGCGAAGAGCTCTTTACGTGCGATGCTCGAACCGAAGCAGACACAGATGTGGTCCTAGTGGATTCGTCAACTCCTCGTTTCGTTCTATTGTCCTTGCTTGTCATTGGCGACTCGACCAGCAGCGACTCGAAGTCAAACAGTCTGGAGGTTGGCTTCGTTGCCTGTTCCAACAAGGCGCTCGTACTTTTCTCCTCGTCATCATCGCTGAGGTCACCACTCCCGGCTGCGAATGAGAAGATCGACTTTCTGGAATTTAGTATCGACCAATCCTTATCCAGTTGCAGCTGAGTAGAGTCTGGTGCTGGAGGCGACGCCTGGGAAATGGACGTGTGCTGGAGAAACAGTTTGGAGTTGCGCTCTGCTTCCAAGTCGTCGTCGTCTGAGAGAATGTCCAGTTTCTGCTGAATCTCCGCGAGGATCCTCGCTCGGCGGTGCACTTCCTTGCTTGTCTTGATTTCTGAAGACACTGGGCGATTCAAAGTAGAACGCTTTTGCAGCGAGGAGCGCGTGGCTGGTAGCAGTGGCGTCTGTGCAGTTGTCTCCATCGTCGTCGTCGTGTTGTTGCTTTCGGAGAATCGGCGACTGTGCTGAGAAAATCGTCCGTCATCTGTTTCTGCCAAATCAAGGCGCTCACGTTGCAAAGAGTCTGGTGCTGGCGGTTGATGCTGGACTTTGCTGCTGCTTGATAGTCGAACCACAGCTTGAAAGGGCTCCTTTGATTGGGGACTTTGATGAAATCCCTCACGGGAGTCCGCATGAAATGGTGATTCTGCTGTGCTTGGTCGCCCCGGGGACTGCCTTAGAGTAGAAGACGAACTCCGTATGGACCTAGCTGAAGATGACGACAGCGGCCTGCTCTGCTGCTCTCTTTCCTTGACGCCTGTTAGAAAAGGAGGAAAAGGAGGTGAAGGTGGAGACTGGTTGCCCTGGATTTCGCTTCTTCTGCTTGTTTCTGGACGAGCGGTGCTGCTCGCAGGACGCGTAGAGCTCGCTTGCTTTATCAGCAGAGGCTTCTGCTTTTGCGCACCCGTCGGAGCGCTTTTCCCCCTCAATTGACTGGATGCGGGCCAGGCAGTGGCCGTGGAGCTACTCCCACCCGTACCACTTCTACCAGTATTCAAACCCTCTTTGCCTGCGTCTGATGCTGCGCTGCTGTTTCCACTGGTGGCAAGCACAAAGTATTCGGTGGGGATCGAACCATTCTGAGTGCCGCTGGAGAACACAAACTGCTTGGGGATGTCCTTCATGTCCGCGTGGCTCGCAACTTGGACCGCTGGCGTCGTTCGTTTTCCGTTATGAATGGCAAGTTGCTGCTGTTGCTGTTGTAGAGACTGGAGACTGCACTTTGGCGCGTCCTTCATGGTGAACACGCGCTTGAGCTTGCAGCTGCCGCTGATGCAGATCGACTCCATGGAGCGGAACGTGCTCCCCGGAAAGTACGTCTCGGTCAGCGCCTGCAGGTCAAACACGAGGTTGATCCACGCGTCGCGCGTCACGCGCGCATCGAACGGGATCTGCACGTGCAGCGACGTCCTCGCGGTCTCTCGGAACGCCGACGCGAACACGAAGCGGCGCCGGATCTTCTGGAAGTCCGAGAAGCCGATCTCGATCGAGAACGAGCGCGTGAACGGGATCGAGAGCTGGAACACCACGAACCGCTGTGCGAGCCCAAGCGACTGCGTGGTCGCGGTCTTGGGCAGCTGCATCTTGGTCTCGGAGCTGCCGTCCAGCTGGAACGCGTTGCCCTTGATGCCCTTCTCGAACGACTTGAGGATCTTGCCCTGGAGCTTCCACGTCGCGGCGGGCGCTTTCCCCTGCGCGCTCAGCAGCTCCACGTAGTCGCCGCCCTGGAAGTACGTCGACGACGAGGAGGCCATCTTGGAAGTCTTTGAGAGAGAGGTGTGCAGCACTCACTTGGTAATAACACGAGGCCTCTTGTAAAGGCTGCGTGCGACTTGGAAGAGCCCAACATGGAGCCTTCTGGTTCAATCTCGCGCCTGTTCAGATACACGAAACAGCCTTGACGAAACGGTGACTGGATGGGTAACTGCAGTCGTGAAAGGAAATGAAGAGCACGCTCACCATGCATTCATTGACAATGCCTCATCAGCTGTTGTTTAGTATCCGATGCACAAGAGACTTCTTTCCTGTGGATGGAGATGATGCGAACATGATATCTGTAATCACCCCACCGCCAACACACCACATACAGCCAACCAGCCACACATTCCATTCTCGTCATACTATATTTGCTTTTCTCTCTCTCTCTCTCTCTCTCTCTCTCTCTCGTTGAGCTTCGCTCTCTCGCATGCTCCCCTGTGCTTCGTATCACTAACAAGCGCTTGTTCACGTCGCTCGCTTTTCTTTTTACTTTTTGGCGTGGAGAACGTCGAGCACCGTGTTGCGGAAGCAGAGCACCTTCGAGTTCCACGACTCGCGGATGAACGTGTAGTACTCGTGCTCTCGGCTCGGGATCGCCACGTACCGCTCGTCTGCGCGATGGGACACCTTCAGGTGAAGACACACAGCACAGAACAGCGCATAAATAACATTAGCGTCAGTCGCATTTCATCACCAACAAGCAATGCACGCTCTTCTTTTGTTCATGCGCGTGACCCAAACAGTCTACCAACGCACCTTTGGCTGGCCGCGGAAGCTCTGCTTGATGGCATCGACGCTGTACTGCACGACGTTCTCGCGCTCGTGCAGCTGGAACTTGACGTAGCCGTAGCGCACGCCCCCGACGGCGACACCGGCAAGAAACGCGCTCGTGGACATGTTGATTGCCGCTTCAGTCTCGAATTTGTGTGGAGCACTTGGTTTGTTTTCCCTCACGGCAAAATTCTTTGTGTGACGATGAAGGTATACGCCTGTGTGTGTACTTTAGTCACTTCATATCCGGAGCTGGTCAGTGAACCGCCTGTGTTGAACTCCACCTGTAAATTTATAATTCGGGTTGTACCTGACCAGGTATCAACCGGGTCTACCCTTTTTGGGACATGGGTTGTCGACCTCGCCGGAGCCAAATCGCCAATGTTTCAGGTCGACAATGTTCAAAACTGCTGGATCTATAAGTTGTTGTCGACGAGCGTTTGCGAACCGTGTGTCTACCAAATCGGATAAAACCCGATCGCCTCGTACAATTTATAGTATAGATCTTCGGAGGATATCGGAATGCACTGATGAATGCACTCTATTTTTTAAAGATACCTTTAAAATCATAAATTGTAGCCATCGGATAATGTGTCGCGACAAGTCGACAAAAAGTTTGATTTCACACGCGAAAAAAAATTGACAGCGTCAGAATTCATGCCATCAACTAAGTTCGATTTTGCAAAGTTCGTTTGGAATTTCAAAGAGATGGTGGCGGAGCGTGTAACTTGGGGGCCATTTTCCTAACGCCACAAGACAAAGAGACAAAGCGGTTGACCAAGCGCGCGCCAGAGGTAAGCTAGCTCGGTCATTTGACGATTGCAACCAATTCCACCTCATGAGAGCTACCGCACTGACGACCCCATGCTCTGCATCTCGCTCGTGTGATGACAGCTGCTGTAGCGCATAGGGCTTGCTGCTCGGCACAAAATGACAAAGCGCGCGCATTCAGAGGAGGAGGCGAGTGGCTCAGACCACCAGAACTCGTTCTCTCCGTCCAAGCGGCAGCAGTTGAGCGAAGGCGGCGATGATGGCGGCAACCGCGATGATGGGAGAGCTGCCGTCGACAGCCTAGATGTTGAAGAGCAGGATGTGATGCATGCCACTGAAGAGGCGGCGGGAATGGCAGCATCAGGTGCGAGTGAGGAAGCAACACGAGGAGATGGCGGCGACACCATTGCGGAAACCCATCAGCTGAACCAGGAACAAGAGCGGAAGGAAGACGAGAGTGACCCATTCCACGCAGAGATGAGTGCGGTCTTTGCGGAGCAGCAGCACCCGAGTGTGAATGTGAATGGTGTGAATGGCGACGTGCCCTCTGCAGTAGGTGCTGAAGAGGAAGCGATTGTGGAGGAGGCAGCTCCGGTGGCGAGTGTGAGTACGAACGAGCCAATGCAGGTGGACACTGAAATTGCTACTGCTCCTACTACTGCTGTTGCTGCCGACAGTGACGTTCATTCTGCGAATACCACTGCTGATGCAAGCGACGCGACGGGAAGCCTCGCTTCGACTCCCATGGTGATCGCCCCGATGTTCGCGCCCGTGCACCGCTCGTGGGAAGAGTTTGAGCAGAGTCTGAAGGAGTACGCCCAGGCGACGTACCAGCTCTACGTGATCCGCACGACGACGTCCGTGAAGCGCCGCAACCAGCGCATCACGGAGAATGCGTCTTCGTCGTCATTGATTACTTCTGGGGGTGCACCACTGGGAGCTGCAGTGACAGCAGGTGATGGCGAAAAGGGAGATGACACGCCAAACGGAGAGCAAAGTTCAACGGTACCAGGTGTAGTAGACGAGCCAAGCAGCGCTGCTTCACCGCCAGAGGAATCCCAAGAAGCTGACCAACCACTGTCAGCATCCGCATCAGCGCCATCGCTCGCCTCGGATGCAGCGGCACCAGCGGAACCCCAGCAGCTCATTCCAGAGAGCTACCAGTGGTACTCGAAGACGCTCATGTGCACGCATGGGTGGAAAGACCGCAATCGTGGAAGCGGCAAGCGCTCGCTCTCTGTGGTTCGCTCGACCAGCTGCCCGGCGAAAATGTGCGTGACGCTGCAGCACCGCGGGAAAGGCGACGAAGGCTGGCAAGTGGTGCTCACGCGCCACGTGCGAACGCACAACCACCAGCTCTCGAAGGAGCTCTACCTGTACTACATGGAAAACCGCCGCATCTACGATCCGGATTTGCTTTTGGTGGTCGGGTCCCCGTCACCGAGTGCGTCTTCTCATGCTTCTTTAAACCAGCAGCAGCAGCGAAGCAAGAGCGGGTTGTCCCTTTTGCTGGCAAACGCTGATGGACAGCAGCAGCAACAGAGTGCGCTTTCGTATGATGCGAGCGGACTGGCCGAAGGGGACCCCAGCACTGCTGGTGCGAGACAGGATCAGCGAGAAGAAGAAGTACCTAGTAACGTGGCAGACGCAGGTGCGAGCGGAATTGCCCAAAGCGGGTTTCAAGCGCAGAAAGCTCAAGTGAAAACGCATGACTCGTGGGAGCACTTCCAGAAGTACATCGCAGAGTACTCGGCGCTTTCGAGCCAGTCGTTCCGCGCGCGCTCGACAGTGTCCGTGGTGGCAAAGAACCTGAAAACCAAGAGTCTCGCGCTGAAAGCCGGTCGGAGCGAAGAGAAAGTGGACGCGCAGCTGATCCCCAAGCACGAGCGGTGGTACTCCAAGATGCTCATCTGCAACCACGGCTGGAAGCGAAAATCTCGGAGCAAAGCGCCAAAGAACTTGGCGCAGCTGGATGACGAACTGGGTTTCGAGATTGCCTGCCCTGCGATGCTCATGGCGCGATTGCAGCGTGATGTGAACGACAAGTGGTGCGTCGTGATCCATCGCCAAGTGCTGGACCACAATCATCCTCCTCTGAGGGCTGTCAAGGCTGCTGTTACCACTTCTGAGACGAGTGCATCGCCATCATCGGCTCACGTTACTCAGAGACGAGCCTCACCATCTGCAGTGGCACTGGACCAGAACCAGGAATCTCGCTCCCACCAGCACAACGCCTTTCAGTACTTTGGAGGTGACATGAGCGGGAACCTGTCGGACGGACAAAACCACGAACGTGAGCAAGCGGCGCGTGATCAACATCAGGGCGATGAGAATGCCCAGCAATCCGAGCGAGACGAGATCGTCGTGCGAGTGCCGAAGCTCGAGGCAGTGCATGCTTCCTGGGAGGCGTTCCATGCGCGGTTGCAGGAATACTCGGACGCAACGTTTCAGTTGTATCGAACGCGCACGACAAGCTCTGTGCTCGGACGCAACCAGAAGATCCCTGAGACGAAGCGAGGCGCAGGCTCCAACACCTTGTCTACAATGCCTTCTTCGATTGTAGACGATAGCAATAAAGCCCTGGGTGACTCGAGAGTGATACCAGAGGAGTGGAAATGGTATTCCAAGACGTTGACGTGCACGCACGGCTGGAAAGAGCGGCGTCGCGGCACGGGGAAGCGAACGGTTCAAGTGTTTCGCTCCACCGCGTGTCCAGTGAAAATCTGCGCGACGGTGCAATTCGTCGAAGGCGCTGCTGTCCCAGAAGATGATGGGGTTTCTGCCGCGGCCAACCAGACGGATCTTGGAGGTGCGTGGCGCGTTGTTGTGACGAAACACGTGATCGATCACAACCACAACCTCTCGAAGGAGCTGCACCAGCATTATTGCGAGAACCGCCGGATCTACGACCCGGACCTCCTCACGATCGACGAGTCGAACGAAGCTGCTGTCGTGAAACCAAAGAAGCAGTCTCACGACTTCTTGCTGGGTGGCGAGGATCGTTCGCGGCTGGCTCAAGGCACGACTGGCTTCCACTCTTCTGGTCTCAGCGCTACTGGTGCCTCTGCTGCTGATACCGAGTCTTTTACGCAAGCGCAAATGAATGTGCTACACCCGTTCACTCTCTTGGGCGAGACTTCGCTGGTGCATTCGGGGCATGGAGGTGCGAACACTGGTCGCTTGAACTCCAACGACGGAGGCAATACCCATTCCAGAGCTGCCGCCAATGACGGTTCGTCTTCCAATGGTGTGCTCCCAACGCCGTTGATCTCGTACAGTGGGGCATTCCCATCAACTGTGGGGTCCCACGCGCTTTTCCGTACCACGATTCAACAAAACCCGCCGTTCATGTTTCAAGCGCATCAGTATTTTGCAGTGGACCAGTCTTCAAGCCTGGGGTTCGCTCCGTCGCAGTTTCCAATCAATTCAATTGGCAATGGCTCTGGGAGCAGCGGTGGGAATACTTCTTATTCTGTGGGTAGCAATGGCTTCTTGGCCGCTCCGTGTCGTGTTCATGGCGGAACGGGGGTGCAGCTACCTCCGAGACCGAGCGACAGCATTGGACAGTGCACTTGCTTTCGAGGAAACACTGCCAGCATGAATACGAACGCCCCGAGTGCTCGTCCCCCGAGCATGACAAGTTCGTCACAAGCACCCTCGACAAAGCAGAAGCAACCCCGTGACCGACGACTTCTCCAAGACGACGACGCTGACGGGAACGATTTCGACGACGATGGCGGAGAAGACAATGAGGAAGCACCTTTAGCTGGTTCAGTGTGGATCCCAACGCTAGACGCAGAGATTCTGACGCTTACGTCCAACGCAGGCGTGACGCTCTGGCGTGCACCGAAGATTAAGCGGCTCCATGCGACGTGGGAAGCGTTCCAAGAGCACCTGGACGCGTACTCTGTGGCGACGTATCAGTTGTTCCGCGTGCGCACGACTTCGTCCGTGAGCTCTCGCAACACTCGGATCACGCAACAGATCGCTGATCGAGGCGAGATGCCGACTTCCGTCAGCTCTGCTGAAGCTGCTGCTGGTGCTCTTTCTGTCGCTCCTCCTGCATCGTCTCCTCAACTGGTTCCAGACTCGTATCAGTGGTACTCGAAGACGTTCGTGTGCACCCACGGGTGGAAAGAGCGGCGTCGAGGCAAAGGTCAGCGAGTGAGCCACAGTCTGCGGTCGACCGCGTGTTCAGCGAAGCTCTGTGTGACGCTGCAGCGCGTGGTCCACGAGGCGAACAAGTGGCACGTTGTCGTCACGAGACAGGGCACGGACCACAACCACGAGATCTCACTGCAGGCGTATCAGCAGTACTCGGAGGTTCGACGCATCAAGGATTCGTCGCTGCTCGACCAAGCGGAAGAGCTCTGGAAGAAAGGCATGACGCGGCGCAAGATCTTCGAGTTCCTCAAAGACCATGCGCCGAACGCGATCCTCATGAAAGACGTCCACAACCTCGTGCAGCGCTGGCAGCAAAAGCACGGCAAGATCAACAGCGACGATGGCACGAATGAAACTGCTGGCGAGGTCTCAGAGTCAGCCACACTTGCTGATGCTGCTGCGAGTGCGGGCACTCCATCGCTACCACCTCTGCCAGCAGCCGCTACTGAAACGAGTCAAGAGCACGACGCAAACATGCTGCAGGACATCTAAGTTCCCAGGTGAAGAAGTACGCATGGTGGGTGGGGTTGACTCGTTCTTTCTTTGTTATTCAACTGAGTATTGACGAATTGACCTTCTCGCTTTGGTTTTTAGATATTTTGCTTGTTTATGGGAGGACGAATTTCAATCGACACTTTATCACACATCACATCACTCAAGGCCAACAAATAGGAACCAGTTTCTCCTGACGGATATGGGGGGACACACACGATGCTCCCCATTCCCACACCCAGACTACCAGATCGCGACACCCTGGCGCTTCATGGCCATGGAGTTTTCCAGCATCTGCGCCTCCGTCTCCTGCGCCTGACGCACCAGCTGCTCCATCTGGTTCTTGTAGTACTCTACGCCCCGAGTTGCTGCCGGTGGCGGGCGCTGGGGCGGAGCCGGGCGAGAGCTGAAGCGCTGGCGGATCATGAGCTCCTCGCCACTGCCGTGGTAGGTCGGGAAGTCGTCGTCAAAGCCGTTCAGGTCCATGTCGATGTGGAACACCGGCTCCGAGACGCGAATCGCCTGGTTGTCGCCCTTGGTGTCCACGAGCGGGTTCTTCAAAAAGCTCTTGAGCTCCAGGTCGGTCTTCCGGTCCTCGATCGCCGTCAGCGCCACCGCAGCGAACGCCTCCATGGTCGGCAGCACTTCGTTCAGGCTCCGGCCCTGGTACATGTTCGAATCAAAGACCGCAAACGCGCCGACCATCTGGCCGTTGCAGTCTATGAGCGGGATCCCGGCGTAGAAGCGTACTTGCTGTGGACCGATGACGATCGGGAGCTTCTTGAAGTCAAACATGTTGCAGCTGCCGAGCGCGTCGCGGGTGATGAGCTTGTCTTTGAGTTCGAGGATCGGCGCGCAGCACATGAGGTTCGCGGCCACTTTCGTGAGCTTCTTGCCGCCAAACGCTTTCAAGAAATGCACGGCGGGTAAGTTTTCATAGCCGCTAGTGGATCCAGATGCTGTCGTTGTTGGTGATGGTAACAACGGTGGTGTTGCTGTCGTGAGGTGGGGTGGCGTTGCAGGTTGACCCAAAGGGAACACTGAGGTTGCTGGTGAATGGTGTGGAGAAGACCCTGTGAAGAGACTCAACGCGGCGTACTTGCACTCGAGAGCCCGGGAGATCTGCTCACACAGCGTCAGCAGAATGTCTTTGTACTGCTCCACGTTCGTCAGCTTGCGTGGCAGGAGCTTGTCTTTGCTGATGGGGTCGTGCTGCTGGTTGTTGTTGCCCGCTTTCTTCTTCTTCTTCGTCTTCTTGGTGTCGCTAACCTCGTGTTCGTGACCAGGGACGACGAGTTTTCCCGACTTCACCACGCGCGTGGGGTGCACGGAAGCCGCGCCAGGAAGCCCCGCTTTCGGGTGAACCGACGCGCCGCCTCGGGTGCTCATGAAGAACTTGTCTTCGTCGTCGCTCTCCTCCCCGATGCCGTTGAGTTCGCGGTCGTTCTCTGGATCCTGAGTGCGTTGTGCTCCTCCAACTCCTACTCCTGCTGCTGTACCTGGTGCCGAGGTTTTGCTGCGAAACGTGAACGCAGTGAAGGGATCTTTCGCGCTCGAGAGCTTGGAGCAGGACTTGGCCTGCGCGTGCTGGTGCTGGTTGGAGAAAGTTTGCGGCACTCCAGCGTTCCAGTCCTGCGGCGCCACCATCCTCTGTCTCCCAGTGGATGTCATGGCTTTTGCAGCAGCACCAGAAAGACCAGCTCCACTGCTACCATTGCCACTTGAGAACCCAGTCGGCGTCTTCTTCCCAGTTTTCGAAGCGTACAGCGCAGCAGAGTGCGGAGACAGGATCACAAGCGGCTTGCCGCCACCACCCGTGTTCCACTTGTACTGGCGCTGGGCGATGTCGGCCTTCGAGCAGCTGAACGCTTGCTCAGGGAGCTCGCGCCGCTGCTTGCCGTCGACCACCGTCGTGAAGCGTCTCCCCACCTGAGGCTCCTGGTCCTTGTCGTGGACGACCCCCTTGGTCGTGTCGACGTTGAGCGTCGTGCTGCGCTTGCGCGTGAGCTTCTTGCCCAGAGGCTGCATTGTCGGCTCTTCGGCTTTCTCCTCGAGCTCTTTTTCAGCTGCGTCCTCTGGGTTGGCATTGTTATTGCTGACTTTGTTCTTGCCGGTCGTCACCAGCGTCGCCGTATTTGCAGCAGCCGTAGCGGCAGCGGAGCCCGTTGACGCCTTAAGCTCGTTGAGGTCGCAGAGCGTGCAGATGCGCAGGATCGTCGGGCCGATCATCGGCAAGTCGACGTCCTTGTACACGGAGCAGTCTCGGCAGATGACGTCGCCGCAGAGACGGCAGTGGTGGCGCCGACGTGTGAGCTGGTGGAAGCGCCGGTAGCAGACCACGCACTCGGCGCGCTCCATGTTGCGCACCCAGCGCGTGTTGCGCAGCATCTCGAGCCGCAGGCTCATCGTGTACGCATCGACCGCGTTCTTGATGCGACCGACGCCCCGCGCCATGTGCTGCAAGACACGCTGGATGGACCGGAACTGGCGCTCGTTGCTACTCGCGGCGCTGAACGGGTTGCTGCTGCCGTTTGCATTATGGTGCTGCTGGTGGTTGGAGAAACGGTCTTGCGCGACCGACATGTAGAAGACGACGTCCGTCACGTCGGCATTGTCCGTCGGGTAGAAGAGAAACCCGCCGAGCGGCACGAAGCAGCGCGCGAGTCGGTGCGAGTCGAGCAGCTCCGGACACGACTTGGTCTCCATGGAGCTCAGGATCTTGTACGCGCTCGGGAACTCGCTGCGGTCGTGAAGCCCGTGGTCGGTGCGTGGCGATCGACCAGAGCTGCTGGTGCTCTGGTACTGGTTCTGATTGTTGTTATTGGCTCGGAGCTTGAAGAGCGGCTTGCCGTCGTTGCGTCTCGGCATGGGGTCGTCCACGGACGTCACTTTCGAGTACTCGAGGACGCAAAAATCGCAGTCCGAGACCATGGGGTTGTTGCAGCGGCAGACCATCCAGCGCACCGCGAGCGACTCGGACGGCGCGCAGCAGGACGCATTCGGATGCTGATGTGGAGTTGACGTCATGGGTGTCGTGGCGCCGCTGGACGCCGTCGGACTCCGGCTGTGGTAGAGCACGGTCGTGTCGGCCACGAGGCTCTCGTAGATGATCTTGGTGAACGACCGGTACGCCGTCACGGCCGAGCAGTCGAGCGTCTTGAGCACGACGTCCAGCGGCGCGTTCACGCGCACAGTGCTGCGCACCGCGTACGTCATCGCGAGCGGCGAGTTGAACGCGTCCGGGTCGGCAAAGATGTCGCGTCCAATGCTCGTGGTGGTCGTGTGGTGCGCATTGGTGTCGTTGTTGTTGCTGCGCGTCTTCTTTCGACTGCCGCCGCTGGTGCTGGCGTTGTCACTCGACCCGCCTTTCTCCCAGACCTGCACGTCGCTCTTCTTCTTGGACTTGATGCGCTTCCACTTGGCTGTACCAGGTCCACTACCTTCTGCCTGGGGTTCAGCTGCTGCTGTCGCTTTCTCACTGTGCGAGCATTCAGAGACGAGCGTCGGCAGCTGACTCCTCGCGAGCTCCAGGTACGCGAGCTGCTCGTCGCGCGCCATCGC
Source organism: Globisporangium viniferum (assembly GCA_023333705.1). Taxonomy (NCBI): domain Eukaryota; phylum Oomycota; class Peronosporomycetes; order Pythiales; family Pythiaceae; genus Globisporangium; species Globisporangium viniferum. Next base: position 20,237 of record JAASFI010000376.1, read on the forward strand.
GAACGACGCCACGAAGCTGCCCTGGGACGCCGCGGTCGCGCTTGAGGCATTCGAGTTCGCGGACGACAGGATCGAGAAGCTCGTCCGACGAGACGTCGGCGTGCGCGAGCTCGCGGAGGTCATCGCCATCATCGCGGGGATGCGCTCGCGCTCGTCTTCGTCTCGCTGACTGGCAAAGTCCCGCATTGCAGACGAAGAAACCCTTCCGGTCTACCGACTTGTCCGCTAGTGCTAGTGCTAGCGTGGTGTCGTGTGACCGCAGAAGATTAAGAGCGAAAGTGACACCAATGTCGGTCTCACTCTGCTGATTGCGAAGAGATGAGGATGAAGAGCGAGCGTTTGATTCCAAGTTGAAGTGATCGGAAGTCTGAAAGTCTGGAAGCTTGATGGAAGACCGAGAGGTGGAGAGGTGGAGTGCAGCGTGAAATGGACTGATGGACGAATGCCCTCAGCCGCAGTCTCTCGCTTGCTTGCGCTGCTGCTCTTTGCGTGTGTTGTGTCTCTGCACCGCCACCAGAAAGCTGGTTTTGCTTGGTGGTTGCTGGAAAATCCGCCCAACGCCGCCGCCGCCGCGCGAAACTGCCTGCGCAGAGAAAGCATGAAAAGCCGCAGAAAATAATGATGGCGAAGGCGAATGAATGCAGAATCCCAGTCGAGCCACATAAAAAATGCATCCATTTTTTATTCTTTCCATGGAAAATGCAATTCGGCATGCGATGCGATGGAGCCCATGAATCCCATACATTACCGAGCAAGGATCAATTATACAGCGCATGTATGAAAGTCGAACGGAGCTCTTCGCGTTGATAGCGAACTGGATCTTCGCATTCGAGACATCGGATGGATGGTGGGGGCGGACATACAAAGTACAGAAGTGTATCGGATTTGGGGTGGTCGAAGAAGCTCCTCTCGCTGCTGGTGTGGGACTGGCATGGCGCCGCTCATGCTGTGTTACGTCACGCCTCACGCGTTCGTCTTTCGTGTGCATGTTGTGTGGCGCGTTTGCAGCATCCACGTGGGACTCGTACTTGTCTAATGATGCGATGATGATGGTGCTGCTGCTGATAGAGATTTTGGGGCATGTTGGCATTTCTTTCGACAGAACCTTCTCCCTTCACGTCTGGAAGCCTCAACAATCACTGCGCGCTGCCTTTAAGTGGCTTCTTTCTTTCTCACCACGCCGGAAGGTGGAAGGCTGTCTCGTTCGCAGCGACCTGGATTGATCAAGAATGAGCACATAGGCGTCAATATTGTCACCACATTCACCCAAACACATTGTAATACCCAGCGTCTATCCAAGTAAGTCCACGGAACTCAAGGAGCAAATTGCCAAGTTCATCACCCAAAGGCAACTATTTCTCGCAGGGATACCAGGCAAGTCTCGACCGAATGAAGACGCCACCTAGCCTCTCTGCCTTTTGGTATTTCTCTGACGCAGGAGCTGAGCCGATGAATTATAGACGGACTTGAGCGAAGCGAGAGCTTTGGCTGAATTTGTCTGCTTGCTGTCACGGGAGGGACGACTTTCGTAGTAGTGCTTTCTGCCAAAAGCTATCCAACTCAGCGCGAAAACACCCAACAGTTCCCGTTCAAGAGTTTTTACCTTGCCACCACAATTCGAAGAGCTCCTCCCAAATCACTGAATACCAAATGAAGAAAGATCGTATCGTAGGTGCCAAACAGCGCCTTCAGCAATGCTTGCGGGCAACCAGGAACCACATCCACTGCAGTTTCCTTGTATTCAGCATATTCCTGTCATGTTGAAAAGCAAATAGAGGCGCCCACGAACAAGCCGCGGATTTGACGACGAATTGAAAGCCATGCTGAAGAAAGAAAATAGGACCTCGAGTCACTTTTTTTGTGTTGTATTGCTGTTTGCTTTTCTCGCAGACTGTGGGTGTACTGTTAAATGACCGACCATCGACCGCTTCAAACGCGAACACACGACCGATTTGCAGCCGACACCACCGTCAGCAGCGATCTCGCGTGTCGAATCTCCACACTCCCATTTAGTCTCTTTCGCTGATAGCAGTCAGCTGGGTCTCGATCTCATCTTCGGTCAGCTTGCGGAATCTACCAGATCAAACACAACACAAGAGACACAGTGATCACATTAAGAACCCTGCTATCCGCAAGAAACCACTTTACACACAGCAGGAATAAAACATGACGTACCGCTGGCCCTCAATGACGACGCCGACCTCGATCTCGTTCGGACGGAAATCCGCCGAGAGCACCGACTGCAGGCACGTAATCGCCGTGTGCAGCGCGGTCTCGTAGTCCATGCTCGCGTTCGCCTTCACCTTCTTCTCCAGGTAGTTCTGCGCCTCCTGCTCCTTCGAGCCCGCGGACGTCGCCTTGTAGCCCCAGAAGTGGCCGGCAGGGTCGATCTTGAAAAGCTGCGGCCCCTTCTCTTCGTCCACGCTGATCAGCATCGTGATGACGCCGAACGCGCGCATCGACGCGTGCTGCGTGTACACCTGCGCGACGTCGGCGATGCGCTTCGCCAGCACGTGGCACGGCACCTTGTAGCCGTACTTGTTCTCGAATTCGTGGGCTTCGTAACGAAGACGCTGCACTTGAGCCTTCGCATCGGCTGACACACAAGAAAGAACAAGAGCAGTTTAGATAACAAGCCCATCGCAGCGTATTCTTCAGCAGCTTGTGGTGGTCTTACCATAGAGACCCGTCATCAACGCGCCAATTTCAGGGGTGATCTGGAAAATGTTGGTGACCGAGTCTGGCTCAATCAATTTGTCCTGAGTAGGTGCAAATACGAGAGGATGTGTGAGCTCTCGCTGCAAAGTCCACATTCATACACCTCCCTCTAGCGCCGCACCTGAACTTTCTTCTGGGTCACAAACACAGCGCTGTTGTTTCCGCGCACAGCGACCGAGGTCAAGTTGCTTTCTCTCGCAGCGTTGAAGGCATACTCTGTGCAGCACATCCACATAAACAGAGAGATAAAGATACGTATCCATCGTCAGCAACTCACTCCATCGGCGCTCCCATTTTATCGTAACACCCAGGAACACGGGAGACAGTGCAAAAACAAGAGAGCAGCGTCTTTCTCGCTCATGTCCAGTAACATCCGCTCCTCCGTCCCCTCGTCCTCCATTTCAAGCAGAAAGATCTCTTTCCCATGCGCGTGACGCTGCACAACGATCCCCCTCCTTCACTCTCTTGCGCTGTCGCCACGTCACGCAACAACCACGTACCGATCTGGTAGAGACGTCCCTCGGGGGAGAAGATGGTAATGTGGCGATCGTATCCGGCTCCAGACATCTTGGCGTTGCTTCTTCTTCTTCTTCCTGCGCTAGTTGGCACGGGAGCTTCTTGCTTTCTCGCGTTGGCTTTGCTTTCTGCTTTTTCGCCCCCAAGTGAAGGAAGGAAGAAAGGATATCATCTTACCGCATGCATCACATAAGGTACGATTTTTGTCTATACAGAGTCATCTCTCTTAAGTCCGAATCAATCTTCTTGCAAAACAACCACAGTACTGTTCCGACCTTCAAAAGTGCGAATTCAGACAGATCGCTTTCGAAAAAGGTGATGCGTTGTTGCATTTTCGAGGAGCTCCATTCGCATTCAGCAGTTTGGCTCAACACATCAACCGCGGCGCAGCTTTCCCTCGCTACCGTTCTCTCTCTCTATCTCTCGCTCATTCGTGCATTCATCCACGAGCCCAACTTCCGAAGAAGCAGCTCACAACAGTATGGCTGGACGCGATCTCATCGGATACGGCCGCGCAGGCTTCGACCCTAAGTGGCCCGGCGGCAAGAAGCTCGCACTGCAGTTCGTCATCAACTACGAGGAAGGCGGCGAGAACTGCATCCTCAACGGCGACGAGTCGTCCGAGCACTTGCTCTCCGACATTGTCGGCGCGTCGCCATACGTCGGTCAGCGCCACGCAAACATGGAGTCGCTGTATGAATACGGCAGTCGCGTGGGCTTCTGGCGCTTGCACCGCGCGTTTACCGAGCGCAAGATGCCTGTCACTGGTAAGATATGGTGGATGGAGCATGCTGCTGCTAGATTACGTAGGACTAACTTTTGTTTACTTGCTTGCTTGTTATCAGTCTACGCTGTTGGTCTCGCGCTGGAGAAGAACCCAGATGCGGGCAAAGCCATGGTGGAGGCCGGCTGGGAGGTCGCGAGCCACGGGTACCGCTGGATCGACTACCAGAACGTGGACGAAGCCACGGAGCGCGAGCACATCCGCAAGACGATCGAAGTGCACGAGAAGGTGATCGGCAAGCGACCGGTGGGCATCTACCAGGGCAAGCCGAACGTGAACACGCGCAAGTTTGTGGTCGAAGAGGGCGGCTTCCTCTACGACTCGGACGCGTACAACGACGACCTGCCGTACTGGAACTACGACTTTGGTCGCCCGCACCTGGTCATCCCGTACACGCTGAACAACAACGACATGAAGTTTGTGTCCTTCCAGGGCTTCAACTCGGGCGACCAGTTCTTCACGTACCTGAAAGACGCGTTCGACGTGCTGCTCGCAGAGGGCCGCGGCGGCCAGCCCAAGATGATGTCCGTGGGCTTGCACTGCCGCGTGGTGGCGCACCCGGGACGCATCGCGGCGCTGCTGCGCTTCTTGGACTACGTGCAGAGCTTCCACGACGTCTGGATCTGCAAGCGCGAGGACATCGCGCGCCACTGGTACAAGACCCACTACCCTCCTGTCGGTTCGAAATTGTAAATCCATCCAGACAGCCATTTGCTCTTTGTAAAAGAAAAAAAGAATCATCGAGTAACACAAACGCACACGCACATCCATCCACGTTCTTCATTCCCATGTCGAAGTTTTGCCAATTTATACTGATTATCTATTGCCAAAGCTACCCACACACGAGTGACCCGCGATTCTCTCTCTGCGCATACTTATGGAAACCCGTCGTCTTCTTTTCTCTTCTTATCGCGGCACGATCGCGCCGTTTGGTACACTGCTGCTGCCGTTGCTGCTATTGAAGTCGCGATCGCTCAGGAGCCACGAAGCCTCGGCATCCGTGAGCGCTTTTAACCGCGCCAAGATGGGGGCGCCGTGGGTCGGGTCCAGGCCACGAGAGAAGAGCAACTACAAGGTCGTAACGAGAGAGCATGAGAAATGAGCGACAGAGACTTCTAATAGGAAGCAGAAACAGACAGCTACATGGACTCACCTGCTCGACGTCTTTTCGCAAGTAGTGGATCGCGCGCTCGTGACGCTCCCTGTCGGCGCCTTTCTTGTAGAGCGGGTACTCGCCGTGCGGGTCATTGATCTCGTCTTTTAAATACGACCGCGACGAGTACGGCACGACGCGGTAGCGCAGGTTCACGTGCAGGTACTTGCTCAGCATGAACACCAAGTGCGCGATGTAGCCGAGCGCGGTCGAGATCGTCTCTTCGTCCGCGCGGCCGCCGACGCTCAGGTCCGAGCTCGTGATCTTGATGCCGCGGATCTTGTACTCACCTGCGCCTTCGTAGTCGATCGGGTACACGGCGCCGAGCTGCTTCACGAGCATGGCCTGGCGCGACCGGATCTTGTGCGCCGCGCGCAGCACTTCGCAGCGGCGCTCCAGGATGCCCTGCTTCTCGTCCTTGTAGCGCATGCTCATCTGCATCGTGCTCAGCAGCGCCTTGGGGATGTGGATGTCGGTCTCGAACGTCTTGCGCTCGTCGTGCATCACGGTTTTCAACCGCTCCAGGTTCGCTTTCTTCTCCGCGACCTGCTTGCGCAACGCGCGCACGCGGTCCTCCATCGCGGTTCGCCGCTGCTCTTTTGACACGGCCACCTTCGAGGCACACAGCTGCTGCTCAATCTGCTTCTTCAGCGCGTCGTTGCCTACTGTGCGCTGTTCGATCTCCTGTTTCGTCGAAATGATGCGCTGCAGACTCTCGACGCCTTCGTGCAGACTGTACTCCTTCAGCTGGATCGCCGAGCCTTTCCTTCGCGAATGCTTCGCAGAGATCACCCCCAACTCGATCAGCACCTCGGTGACCTCGCGCCGCACGTACGTCCGCCCATTAAACTCGAAAAGACAGGTATTCAGCGGCAGGTTCGTGATCTCGGCGACGCTCACAGGGAGCGGCTCCAGCTCGCGCACGTTGAAGCTCATGCCCAGGATCTCTTCTTCCTCGATGTATTCCGCAGCAGCAGCACTGGGGGCAATCATGTTGGCTTTCATCTCGTCCTCGTCATCTCCCGACTCCGCGCTCGGCGGCTCGCTGAACGGCCGCGTGTTCGGCTCCCACGCGTCATCCTCGACGAGTCTGCCGCTCAGCGCGCGCGACTTGCGGCGCGGTCTTCTGCGGTCGTTCACGCGAACGACGATGATGTCAAAGTACGTCCCGCTGAAGAGCTGGCGGATGTTGCCTTCGCCGAACGCAGTGTCGTCCGTCTGGAACGGCACCCACACGGGGTTGAGCGTGTTGCGCACGATCTCACTCACGTACACGACCTGTCGATCCAGCACTACGCAGCGCATACATACGCACACACAATAATAATATTTGCAGAAACAAATTAAGCACAACATACATAATATGGATTCATACCCAATTTGATATGCAATCATCAATAGAGAGATGGAGCGGATTTACAGAAACACCCACGCACCTAGTTTGAAGTACACGTCCATGAGCGCGCCGCTGGTCGTGCCGTACGCCGACAGGTTGCGCATGCCAAAGCCGCTGAGCTGTTGTAGTGTCACCATGTTCTTCCACCCGGACGTCGACGTCGAAGGGGCTGCGACAGTGCCCGTGGACGAAGGCGGTCCGCCCATCGCGAACGTGGCCAGATGCGGCGCGGAGCTCGGCGTCTGCCATCCAAACTGCGAGACCCCGTGGGAGCTGCTGGTGGCCGACATGGGCGTGGACATGGGCGTCGTCATGACTCGCGAGCAGTGGACTCGGGGGGGAGGGGGCCGGTGGTCGAGAAAGAGCGCCCCGCACGGCTCACTACTGCCTGCGCACAAATTGGGAGATAATGGCCGACGGGACGGACGGACGGCCCTTTCAGGAATTCAGTCGCACGAAGACACAACCAAAACAGCATCGAGTGTTCGAAAAATTACAAAAATATAAAATATTTTTTGTGAAAAATTGACATTTTTGTGATATTTGCTTGGGCAGATTTTTTTCTAAGCAGTTTTGCCTCCTTTTATCGCGAAAGCGGTTAAGACGGAGTTACGCTCCGTCTAAGCGTCTACCACTTTGTAGTGGGCGAACGAGATGACCGGACGACACACAGTGGTTCGATCATCTCGTTCGCTCGCTTCGTTCGTTCGGGCGGGAAACTGAGTTTTGAGTACTTTGGTGCTCACCCGTGCAAACGGCTTATTCACGTGAGCTCTTGATTGCGGTCGCTCCAATATTGTCCAGTTGGAGGCGTTCGTTCGTACGACTGTTGTTGGTCTGAAAAATTGGAAAAATATTGAAAATTGAGATTTTAATTGTTTTTCCATTTTTCGGACTCAGATAGTACAGTGCTGACAATATTTATAAGACCACCAGTTTTTTTACACTTGCGACCACAAAACGCCATATTTATATTCGTAATTACGCCCCGCCACTCGCCTCGTTCAGACCAATCGTTTGGTGCTCCTTACATTCTAACCCAAGCAAAACTGATGGCACTCGAGAAAATAACGCGTCAAGCTCTTGGAAGGATATAAAATACCATTTCGGAAGCGCCGTTCGTTGCCTCAGATGCGTTCGTTTGCCTCGGAAAGGCGTTTTTTTTATATCGAACAGGCTTAGTACTCATTTGCATGTGGTTTCCAGAGCGAGAGAACAAGTTATGCGATACCAAGAGGTCCGTCACTATCCGACTATGAACAAGGTCAGATCTCGGCCATGAACGCGGCTGGCAGGAGCCAGAGAGAGATTGCAGTGGCAATTCGACGCTGCAAGACCGTTGTCCAAGCATACTTGCGTGGTCCGGAGCGCTGCGACACCACATGGCGACCAGGAAGACGCTCCAGCTTGCCCGCAACAACCGTTCGGCGTATCGTCAGAGCAGCGCAAACCGCCCAATAAAGCTCGTCCCAGTTGGTCCGAGCGCTCGACCTCACGGTTTCTGCTCGCTCGGTCCGTGGACTGCTTGCTCGTGAAGATACGCTGCGTTACGTCAAGCGCAAGAGCAGCCCCGCGCTTACGAAGGCGCACAAGATGGTGCGCCTCGAATGGGCTCGGGCGTCGGTCGTTCTCGGCGCTCAGTGGGAGTCAGTGATCTTCTCTGACGAGAAGAAGTTCAACCTCGACGGCCCAGGCGGACTCCAGTGTTACTGGCACAACCTTCGCAAAGAGGAGCAAGTCTACTCCAAGCGTCAAGCGGGTGGCGGATCGGTGATGGTGTGGGGAGCGTTTTCAGCCAAAGGGAAGTCGTGTCTAGTTGTGCTCTCCGGACGACAGAATAGCGAGGACTACGTCAGCACGCTGCGCAACTACTTGCTGCCGTTCACCGCTCAGCACCACTCGGAAGGCTTCACGTTTCAGCAAGACAACGCCTCCATCCATCGATCCCGCTTCGCGACGCAGTGGCTTGATGAGCGCGGCGTGAGCACCATGAAGCGGCCGGCGCTCTCTCCAGGCCTCAACCCGATTGAGAACATCTAGGAAATGCTCGCGCGCCGTGTGTACGAAGGCTGGAAGCAGTTCATGACGAAGACCGACCTCCAGAACGCGATCTTCCGAGCTTGGGACGAAATCTCCCCCGAGTACACTGATAGACTGATTAAATCGATGAACAACAGTTACACAGTGGTTCTTGAGTGCAAGGGAAGCAAGACACCGTATTAGCAACCACTGAATCGCTCTTAAGGTCAATCAATACCAATGTTACCAGCTCGGTCTTATACTTATTTCCACCCACAAATAGCGTTATTTTCTGTCACGCTATCAGCTTTTATTATTAGAGGCTGGAACGCGCACCACAAGGGGGACTTTGGTGGCGGAATGGAGTGTCTAGTTTCAGCTCCATTCATCAACTTTTGCGCTCTCAGCGCTCACGTTCGCGGTGGTCTTATATTTATTGCCAGCACTGTATAACCAAGTCGTTTCATCGGACATGCAGAAAATAAAATTAGCAGCGTTAATTTTTTCTGCATATAATGAAAGGAGGTAAATTGCTCCCTTTTAGAGATGTCCTACTTTTATCTATTAGAAGCCTCAAAAGGAGGCATTTTGCTTCCTTTTGTAAAATAAACCAATAGGGTCCAACTTCAACTCAAGAAGGATTTGCAAATGCTGGGATTTGGTTGGACAGTTTGGACGAGTTGCCATCGTGACGAGTACCGTGATTTTATTAAAAGAAGCATTTTGGTTCCTTTTACGAAGTGCTACACTTGATGTTGTACAATGTAGTTTAATCTAGTGAATCGCGGAAGGGTTAAGATCCAACATCTTTTTGAACCTGCTCCCCTACCCCCTGGGTTGATGATTGTTCAATCGATCAATATCAACGGGGAGGCTTCGGACATTCAGGAAATAATGTCATCATATTGTGGCTGTAGCCAAAAACAACTCAGAATTTAACAATTCCAGCACAAAATCGTACTCAGAATTATCAGTTGAAGCCACAAGTTTTTTTTAAATCCATTGGGTTTATCGGGACCCAATGGATGGATGTTCTTTGTAAATTTTTGCCACAAACCATCATGACAGGAGGGAGAGAGAGAGACCCGAGAACCCAAGGCCTCGCGAGCTTCATGCTCGACACGTGCGGATCCAAGCCCATCAAGAAGGCGATGGAACCTATCATTAATGCCATGAGGGTTGTCCTTTACTTGGACAACTCTGTTGTGCGGAAGCTCCAACGGTACATCAACGAGCTGACGGAGGCGCGAGAGACCCAGCGGCGCAACTACAAGATGCTGCTTGACGAGAGCCGCGAACGGGTCGCCTTGGTAAGGTGTTTGGATGGCGAGCACGTCAATCCTCCCGACATGCAGATGCTCCAAGACGCTATGCAACCGATCATCCACTTGCTTAACCCTGTACATGAGGCGCTGCCTGCGGACCCGACTGCGTATCAGCATCCTTAACCGGCGACTTGGATCGGGTGGTGCGAGTGCTGATTATTTCGGACCCTGGTCGCCCGTGCAAGGACATGATAGCGATTGAATCCTGTCGAAATCCGCTCAAGTGTAAACTCCGTCACAGCAACACTGCAATATTCGATCTCGTCAAGTACATCACGGAGGCAAATGAAAGCATCGATATCAGCATGTTCATCATCTTCTGCAAATTTGTACAAATGAATGTTTGTGATCTGATTATTTACAGAATCAAGCTTTAGTTATTTTCTTAACCATTTCGCTGCCCAGATTATGCATTAGCAATTGTGTTGGTATACTGAAACGAAGTAATTTTGCTACAGAAGGGAGAAAATTTCGCCCTTTTGTAATCGTTAAACATCGGATGCTTAGGTAAAAAAGTAGGGATGGAGGGTAATTGGCACATACATGAACATGCGCGAGTAGGAGTCACTCACTTCGAACCGCTCGACCGCAATTCTCTACACCACGGATTTGAGTCCACAAATATGAACGACTTGCTCAAGGAGGTGTGCGGTACATGCTGACAACTCAACGAACCAAACTGTAAGTGTTGCTCTATGTGGTCGATCTTACTCATGCATGCACTACCTCGGAATCTGCTCATTTGCTACTCCTGTTTAAAAACCAATACAAGGAAATCGTTAGTACGCGCTGATAAAATTCACGCAGGGTTGAGCCAAATGGACGGTAGTCTAGCAAGCACATTTTTACAAAACACACCTGCATGTGACCTTTCCTGAGCTTGCACTTTCGCGGACACTGGACATCCGTCCATCTGTACGTCCTGTTTAAAATACCATACATACAAAAATGTCAGTTTTGGCTGGACATCTCAACCTGTGCATGAAACCAATGATACATGCTAGTACTTCTGCGCACATGCACGAAGATGTCGCTATAACCTGTGGGATTGCAAGGATGGACCTTCACTCTCAGCGTCAAATAGCGTAAACTTTTATTTACATTCATTCTTAGGTTATTTTAGTTACTGTCCGTAAACATTTAGCGCAATCACGAGGTACGCATGCAGCATGCAAGCACGTGCTCTCTCGTTGAAGAT